>JAOWBN010037926.1:0-10056 GCA_028565015.1 Pinguicula moranensis | reverse complement strand
CTTGTTTTGACTATTCTAATTTGTACCGCAATATCTGAACGTACATACTCAATCAAACCAAGTTCAACCCAACTCGACCCACTTTATTCAGACCAAAAATTTTTTGCCCTCCCCCTTCCCATTCGCCAAATTTGCTGGCTCCGCCCCTGCAGGGGCATGTGAGCCAATTGACAGGGAGAGGTACCAGAGATTAATGTGCAGATTGATATATCTGAGTCACAATTTTCCAGACATATCATTTGATGTGAGCATGGTGAGTCGCTACATGCATGATCCTAAGAATGGTCATATGGATGCAGTGTATCAGATTCTGAGATACTTAAAAAGTAAATCAGGGAATGGGTTAATTTTCCAGAAGAATGGGCAATTGAACATTGAGGACTAGTGTGATTACACTGGGCTAGATGTGCTGATGACATGATGTAAACGTCGGAATATTGCATGTTCATTGGAGACAATCTAGTCTCCTAGAATAGTAAGAAACAATCGGTGGTTGCTTGTTCCAAAATTGAAGCAGGGTACAACAAGTTGACGATCAGTATTTCCAAGAACCATGTGCAGCACGATAGGACCAAGCATGTGGAGATCAATTGGTTGTTCATAAAGGAAAAATGGATAGTAGACTACTAGAGCTGGTACATATAACGACTAAGGAGCAAGTGGCCAATTGTCTCATTAACGGTCTTAATTTGGTAGACTTGGTTGGATTATGTGACACGATAGATTAGTGGATATATTTGGTTTATCTTGAGGGTGAGTGTTGATATTTGTATATAGTTTAGAAACCAATATGCAAATATAAAGATGTAGACTCTATAGGTACCCAATGGGTCATGATTAATAAAGTATTCTTTTATTTTGTGTTGGAGTCACTAAAGTATTGGCATTTGTATCTAGTTTAGGGACATGCTAAATTAGTAAGTGGGCATTGGCTATTCAAAGTAGCTCTTTGAAAAAGGTTGCTAAAATAAGAGTAAGTTTTCAAATTTAAATATTTTTTTGGGGGAGGGAACAAGTATAACTTTTCCATAATTAAATTATTATTTGGCATCAATAATTGAATAGTTGTTTACGAAGATTCATTGCACTGCGTACCTTGTGATAATATTATCAAATCCGGACACCGTCGTTGAAATGTGTGCATTTGTCCCAAAAGAACTGCTGCTTCAAAGTTGCACAGAAATGGATCCATCCATGGAGAAAAGAGTGGCCATCATCGGCGCCGGACTGAGCGGCCTCCTCGCCTGCAAATACGTCGTCTCCCGAGGATTCACCCCGATCGTCTTCGAGTCTGAAAATCAGATCGGCGGTTTGTGGAATCACACCATTGAGTCCACTAGGCTCCAGAACATCAAGGACTTTTTCCAATTCTCCGATTACCCGTGGCCGACTTCGGTTGAGAATGAGTTCCCGACAGCCGCGGAGATGGTCGAGTATCTGAATTCCTTCACGGTGCATTTCGGGCTTCTGCGCTATATTCAGTTCAATAGCCGGGTGATCAACATAGATTATGTGGGAGAGTCTGAAGAGGAGATGGAGACGTGGGAATTGTGGGGTGGGAAAGGAAAGGCGTTCGGATCAAAAGGGAAGTGGCAAATCAAAGTTGTGGAGACAATGGAAGAAGATTCAACTAAGGCATGTAGAGCTTCTTCTCTGGTTACCCCCCCTTCCACCCCCAATTTCAATTTATTTATTTATTTATTAATATTTGATTTGGTATGCAAATGTTTTATAATTTTAGTTTCATTCTGGCCCCTCATAATTAAGTCCTCATTCCCTTCCCCCGCAAATATTACTACTCGTTTTACAAAACTTCTTTCGCAAAAACACCAAACATGACACTCCCTAAATACATGAGCCAGTTCTAATGAATCTTTTGAATCTTATTATTATCATTATAGTTAGTTTTGTAATAATTAATTATTGCCCAATGTCCTCGCCTACCCAGCCTAGCTATCTTAATATTTGAAGATAATGTCTAGTAGGTTTAAAAGTCATGAGCAAGTTTGATTTAATTTCAAGCTTGCCACCGCCTGTTTTTGGTTGATTAAAATTATTTTATACCCAAATTATTTTATACAATGTGTTTTGTTATAGGGGGTGATTAGTGCAAAACTTACTATTTAACTTTTATATAAGTCTATTAAATCAAAAGATGAACATTTTAGTTTATTAAACTGTTCAACTCTCGAGTTGGTTTTTAGGATTACTACTTTTTTGGGTGTATATGTGGTCTGGTGAAGGCGCACAGTTCGGTTCGCTTGAGGAAACCATTGCATTGTCTAACATTGAAAGACAAATGCGATGATTGTAAAGTTTTTAGCATTCGCTATTTACCGATCCAAAAACTAAAATAAAAAGGTTCCTGCATATCTGATATCTTTCCCGCAGGAGTATGAAGTAGAGTTTGTGGTCCTCTGCATCGGCAGATTCAGCGGCCTTCCAAATATCCCGGAGTTCCCTGCGGGATCCGGTCCAGAAGTATTCTCTGGTGAAGTTTTGCATTCTATGAACTACTCCGCCGTGGACAATGCAACTGCAGCCGAGCTGATCAAAGGCAAACGAGTCGTGATTATCGGGTCGGGAAAATCAGCAATCGACATTGCTAATGAATGTGCGATTGCAAATGGTGGGGAACTTTGCTTGTTCCCATGGATAGCTCATAGTTTTTGTTTCACATTCATTACCTTTTGTTTTCTTCTTGTTTGTTTTAGGCAAAGATCATCCTTGTACGATGATCCAAAGAAGTATCCATTGGTCACTGCCCGATGCAAACCCGTGGGGTGTTGGCTTCGGCCTTTTACTCTTCAATCGCCTCTTCGAGATGATGCTACATAAGCCTGGTGAAGGGCGATGGGATAGTGCATTGGCGACGATGATGTCGCCTCTGGTAACTTCTTGAGGAGCAGGATTGTTTGATTTTTTTTACTGAGCTTGGGTTGGGAGTAGAATTTAAATTCTTTCTGTGCGTAAAGATAAGTACGCACATTGCTTTGAAAATAAACGTTACTTTCAGTGCTTTAAAAGTCAGCTTCGGTTTTTAACTAGTTTAAATTACGAGAAGCGGAAGCAGCAGTCCAACCAACTTTTTCAAACAACTTATATGAAGTTATATTTTAGTTGGTTTCCGAAATTCTCTTTTTTATAAGCTAAATGCACCTAGATTCTCTAATAAGCTGCTGTTAACTAATTCTCAACATTTTAGCACTTCCGAATATCCAAACTAGTGCTTATGCAAATATTTAATTTTGGATATTTTGAAAATCAATTGTTACTTTTACTTCTCTATTCTTAAGCAAAGTACACGCGCTTTTTCTTCAAAAACGCTCAAGTGTATCTATCAAATCCTTTTTTTTTTTTCGATAAACTTTGTTTTATAGCAGTTTTTATTAACATCTCTAAATATTAAAAGAAGCTTTTTGTAATTTTTTTGCACTTTTTAAAAAATACAAGCTATCCAAAATATTTTATTGGACGTTTTATTTATCATAAAGAACTTCAAATGTGTGAGTTTTGAAGAGTTTGCTCATTGAGCAGATGAAAACAATGAACCAATCACTTTTTGATCTATTCCATGTTTCAGAGATGGGGTATTTCCAAGTTCATCGAAAGCTATGTACGATGGAAGGTTCCATTGAAGAAATACGGCATGATCCCAGAGGAAAGTTTCGTACAAGAAGCCTCTTCTTGTACAATATCCTTTCTACCAGAAAAATTCTATGACAAAGTGGAAGATGGAAGCATTGTCTTTAAGAAATCTGAAAAGTATAGTTTCTGCGAAGAAGGTCTGATACTTGATGGAGAAGACAAACCGTTGAAGGCCGATATTGTCATTTTTGCGACGGGGTATAAAGGGGATCAGAAACTAAACAACATTTTTGCAGCTACAAATTTTCGAGACGCCATAACTGGATCTCCAACTTCAGTGATCCCGCTATTCAGGTAATTATCTTTTATGAGATGCATTCACAATTCTTTTAACTTTAGGCTAATAATGAATTAGATCAATATGACTCTATTAAATTTTAGTATTTCTATTAGTGAAGTTGTGGAGCTCAATAGATCAAATAATGCAATGTCTTTTAGGTTGCAACGGAAATAACCTCTTTGAATAATTATAATGGTAAGACTGTGTACATCTGACCCTCAGACCCAAGCTTTGTTGAGAATATATTGGGTAGGTTATGGTTGTAGTTGTGAAGATGTGACAAGGACGGAGCTAAGAGTAAATTTAGATATTTTTAAAAGGATGTGAAAGTTTGATTAACATTAAAAAAGAAAAGCTAATAGTAAAATATGTATTTTTTAAAACACCCACTAAAATTTGAATTTTTTTTAGAGGGAGCTCCTACATCCGTGGATGTCCCTGCGACCATGCCACCTCACCCCTAAACCAAAAAAAATGATAGATTTTACACTAACTTTTGTGTATTCACCTTCTCATTAAAGTTCAACTCTCGCCAAGGGTGAACCTCTACGGGTGCACGGCTGGTCAAGAATGTTCCCATGACCTCTTTATATGTGGGAGGTTGTGAGTTCGACTCCCACCAGATGCACAAAGTAGAGCCCAGACTCCGATTTTATGACAAAGCTTGCCTAGTCAGCCATTTGCCCGATCTGTCCGGAGAGTCGTACGGGTAGGTCCCTGTGGATTAGTCGACAAATAGTCGGATACCACCGGTCATCCTAAGAAAATATATTGAAAGTCCTTATTATGGTAAGATTTTGCCACCATAACTAGAATTGGACTCCAATTCCTCCCTATAAATAGAACGTTCAATGCGCCTACTTGCCAAAATAATTATTCATATTCTCATGCGTTGAGACCCAGAAATATGTATACAGTTTCTATCGAATTGCTGCCTTATCATCTGTGAAGGCAAAGATCTTAATTTGTGGGTTACAAGGAGGTTTTGGTAGACATCTGATCGTGTTTGTGATATAATCAATCAAAACAGTATGATTCAGTATGCTTCCGCATTAAAGGCACGATTTCGTTATCATAATTAGATTCGTTATAATTAGATTTACACATTTTTTTCACAGCTGGTCCAAGATTTTAGCCCAATTAATGATTTTGCGTATCTGCTTTTTGTCATTAAACTTATTTCTTAATTAGTTGGCACCTCTTTTTTAATGATAGAATGGTGAATTTGGCCAACTTCCTTTAATCTTTCAATCTATTCACGATAGCTCGAACTGTAGAACCCCAACTGTATGCATGAAGCCAAGGCCAAGGCCAAGGGTACGTAACAATACGAGTTGGCCTAGCGGCATCGGCTTTCGACACACAGGGTTTGCCTAGTGAGGTCGAGGGTTCGATTCGGGCTGGGTACAAATTCTGCATTATTATCTGGATTAGTCTGGTGGGGCCCCTTTACGGGGTCCGGCTGGGATACTTAGTAGGTGGTATGTAATTGGGGCCAGTAGTCGAAAGTGGCTATCTGCTCCGCAATGCACGCAGTAAGGCTTAAGGGGCATGACACAAATTGCCTGTAACTTAAACCAGCGACATTACTACCTATAAAAAAAAAAAAAAAAAAAGAGTACATGTCAATAGCAATGAAAGTTAGATATTACTAACACTAGTTGTCTCTACATATGATAAAGCAATCATGACGTCAATCATCACATGCAAATCCAATCATCATTGTCACGACTCACGAGATGCAAGGCGAGCAAGAACTGGAAACAACTTTGGAATAAAATAACAAATTATACTTGGCATAGTTTGTCGTTTCATTAAACTAGATTAAATTTATATCTAGAATGAGCACTTTTTCTCAAAACCGGTATAGCACTGAGCATAAAGTTATTCAATCGCGTGATTAAATTTATATCTAGAATGAAGCACTTTTTCTCAAACCCGGTATTGCACTGACCATAAAGTTATTCAATCGCTGGAACAATTTATTGATAGGGCAAATGACGATGCCCTTCTTGCCGCTCATCATCGGAGTAAGAATTTACCATTTTATGAATTTGAGACATACCACATTGTCGGTGAAGTCAGCAAATGTTCTTTTATTCACATATGATACACATATGAGGGAACAAACCATTTTATCAATTTGAGCTATGTCATAATGTCGACCAAGTGACAAGTATTCTTTTATTCAGTGGTAGTGGCAGAGTTAAGATTTCGGTTCGGGGAGGGTGAGACTCATCCATGGAGCGAACAAGGTAAGATTATACTAAAAATAGTGCACTAAAAAAAGACATTAACGCCCTTGCTTTCATCATTTGTATGAAAAAAGAATTAAGACAAAAAGATTAGCAATAATACATTTACATGACACACAAATATGCATATATGTATAAACGTATTCTTAGCGTTTCTCTCTTAGACAAGTTATTGTAGCGTTTCTAATAGTAAAATAACACCAATTCGAAAAAGGTATAAAGAACATAGCAACGAGTCGCACAAATGAGTAAAGATCATAAGGAATACTGACCTATTGGCAATCACTTTCGAACAAGTGAAGACCCAAACACACACACACACACATATATATATATATATGCATATACACGCACATGTATGTATATTGAATCAATCCTATTGCCAAGAATCAAAGGCAACTCATCAACAAATTTCAAGCAAAGGAAAGAATGGGAAACAAGGCATGTGAATGGCAAAGAAGCCTCCTCCTCTTGATTCAGTGGAGTGTCTTTGTTACTGTTTTTTTATCTCTTGCAACGGATGTTGATGGCCGCACAAACTACACCGTCGGGGACTCTATCGGTTGGTACGATGCTCTCGAACAACCGGAAGTCGATTACCCGAAATGGGCCGCCGGCAAAAACTTCAGCCTCGGTGACTTCCTCAGTGAGTGCTTCAACTTGATCGCAATCTTTGCATCAGCGTTATATTTGCCTTTTTCCCTCTCGTTTGCTTGAACCTTCATCAAACACCTTGAATGCATAATCTGAATTGAAAAATTATCTCCGTGGGGCATATCAGGTAACAATATCAGTAACGTTTTTTTTTTTTTTTATCTGTATTCTTACTTATTGTAAATTTCTATGATTTGATTTTTCTTCAATCAAGCACATAATAATTGATTAAATTATAATTATATATAATAAATTATGAACAAAATAATTGTAGTCCCTGCTGTCCAATGGGATAACGACTCCCGTGAAAGTTACAGACAGCTGTTATCGTTTGTTGGAAGCGACAGACTCATGTTACATTTATGGTGAAAAGACTGCACGAGGACTGGTCTTGACGATAATAATAATTAATCATTTTGTAGATATTGTTTTGGATAGATACAGTTTCAGTTTTTCCTGCATATTTAAAAAATCAATCTTTTCCTTCTCTTATTTTTAAATGATCAGAATGCACTGCATTCAATTAAGATTTAGATGGTATATTATTTGTATCCGGTCAACATTGATAATCAGGGTTTTTGTGGACACATGTTTCGGGATAAGACATATATTAGGGAGGCAACACAAAGATTCGAGATTAAGTAGGATTAAACTTATATAAATGTTTTTCAAAAAGCATTACACTGTTTTTTTGGGTCCGGATTCCCCTGCTGATACTTGACCTTACATTTCAAGTCTATCTTAGCAAGATCAAGGCACAAGAAACATGCACTGCAAACAAGAGATGTGAAAAAATAAGCAAGTCTCGATACTTATATTTCTCATCGAGGGGTTGAATCCCCCTTGTTTTAAACCTATCTAAAAAACATTTGTCATCTTTCTTGCAGTTTTCAACACAGATAATAACCACTCAGTCATCCAAACCTTCAATTTCACCACATACAAGCTCTGCGACTACACCGACGCCTCAGACAATGACACCATCCAGTGGTCATCAGCCGACCCATCATCCACGGCCATCTACCCGGTTTCCGTAGCCGTTCCCCTACTGAGAGTTGGGACTGTATATTTTTTCTCCAGTGATTATGACGGTGAGCAATGCCAAAATGGACAACAATTCAAGATCGATGTGACATACGGACAGGGGCTGCCTCCAACGCTTGAAGCCCCTTCCGATGAATCCCCTGCACCGATTAGCCCGCAATCTGGTGATGATGATTCGGCGCCGGATACATTGGTTCCTTCAAATTTTGATGATCCCAAGAATACTGATGATGGTGATGAAAGTAAGCCCTCAAATGGCGCAGCTTTCATAGGGTTGTCCAAGTTATTTGTGGTTCATTTGCACGGACTGCTGATTCTGATCGGGTTTTGCTTTTCCTTTTAGATGTTGATTAGATTATAGTCGACTTGTACAATTTCTTACGAGCGACATGAAAGTTGACCACAACCTTCATTTTGTTCATGAGATTTATAGTTAATCTTTCGTGTTTTTTTTTAACAAAAGTTCCTTTTCGATTCACTTCCACTAGTTTAGATTTATGCGACTCAGCAAGTGCTGTTCTGCATGATGAGGTGTATCATGAAAGTTGACCACGAATGTCAATTTGTTCATGATATTTACGATACTTATTTGCCATAGTTATGATTTAATTTTTGGACCCTACCCAACACTACATTGATATGATATTGTCCGCTCTGAGCCGAAACCCTTAGGTTAAGTTTGGTACGCGGATAGAAGCCGGATAAACTTGGTCAATTGGCGGATGTCCTGGTTTGTCCGGTTTTATCCTCTATTTGGGACACAAATACTAGTTATCCCGCAACCCGAAGGATAACCCTTCGACCCGGGATAACTAGATGTTTACTCCAATTTTTTCGTCCCGGTTTTTTGAAGGGTTTCCGTCTACCCAGCTTTATTCGACGATGGAATTTACAAAAATGCCCCTACATTTCAACTCCATTTACAATTCATACCAAATATAAAACCCCTAAATCCAAGTCGCTCGAGCTCCTTCTCCCAAATTCGAAAATCTCGAACCTTCGGCCATCGCGTTCCAGGGTGCGTTTAGGGTTGATTTAGGGTTTGGTTTAGAGTTTGAATTCAAGGTTCATGTCGGTTCAGGGGGTTGGGGTTGATAGGATTCATTGGCTTCAACCATTGTTTTTGTATTCATTTGGTCTAGTGTTTAGGCTTCAAATTCTGTTTTCAGTTCAGGGTGCTCTCTTATGCCTTTTTTGGGGAATTCTGGGTTTGAGAGTCAGATTGCAGTAGGTTACCCCCGTCAATTTCTGCTTTTTTGTTCTAGCGTCTCAACTAGAAGCTGTTTTGATATTTAGATTATATTTACAAATCTTGAAATGTACTTTTCGTTGTTGATATAGTAATAGATTTCATTTATGTTTTTTTGTTCTTATGTCTCAACTCGAAACTGTCTTGATTAATTAGTATGTTTGAAAAATATGCCTGTGATTGATTGTTTTAGGGTCTGATAGAATCAATTAGTTTCTTGCGGTTACATTTTGCTAAGGGTATCTAAGGCTTTGAATTGCTTTTTAAGGAATGCTTTTGATTGCATGCTTGTGTTATTTGTTTTGGCTTAGGCAATTCCTAGTGTTTTTTTTCGTTTTTTATGATGTTTGATTCGAGTGTTCATGGGCTAGTTGAACAATTTTCACCCGAGTTTGTGATATGCTGAACATAATGGATCTTGCACCTGTATTACTATGAGGAAGCATTTTCATCGGTCTACTGCCTATTATCGTTGAATTAGCAGAAAATGAATCAAACAGAAACACACGACCGCGTAAACTTAGGCGGAAGGCTGATCAGAATGCACCACCAAAGTACTTGATATTAGACAAGATTTCAAAAAGGTTGGCATTCCTTGAGAGGATCACGCAAGAGTCAAATAGAGAGTGTTTCAAGAACTTGAGGATGTCGAAATCAGCTTTCACAGAGTTGTGTCGACTTATGCAAGCTGAATGTGGTTCGACCGATGACCAGTATGTGTCCATGATTGAAAAGGTAGCTATCTTCCTACGCACCCTAGCACACCATCAAAAAATAGGGTTTTGCAAACCAACTTTCAGCCCAGTGGGCAAACCATAAGTCAAGCGTTCCATCAGGTCTTAAGGGTTGTGCTTAAGCTACGTAGTAGACTTTTGCTACCACCTACTCCCATAGATGAAACAACAAATGACAAGCGATGGAAATTC
>JAOWBN010037915.1:0-10056 GCA_028565015.1 Pinguicula moranensis | reverse complement strand
CAACCCAAATGATCCATAATATACATATCGAAAACTCAAGGAACAAGATGATTTTAGTCATCCAGTATACATGAAATGAACAAGAGCACAATGCTCTAGATCACACTAAACTAACAGCTTCATGCATTGGGAATTTAGGAATTCACTTCCATTATCAGTCCTAATATCCTTCACCTTAGCTGCATACTGAGTTTGGACCAGCAAGATAAAAATATCAATCAATCGTGTAACCTCAGTTTTGTACTTAAACAAGTAAGTGCATGTACTTTTACTTCAATCATCCACTATCGTAAGGAAGAATGTGCAGTTTGTAATAGAAGAAACCCTGTAAGGTCCCCAAACGTCAATATGCAACCACTCAAAACATTTTTTGGATCTATCATTGCTTTCAGGAAATGGTAGTCTATTGTACTTAGAAAGTGGACATATCTCACAAAGTTCCAACTCCTTTTCATCAACATCAAACTTACTGGAATGTGCAGATAAATGTCTCATTACATCATATGAGGGATGCCCCATCCGATTATGCAACAAACTAGAATTCAAAATGACACAAGCCACATCCTGCTTACTCTCTGCTAAACAATCAGTAACAGAAATGTTTTTAAAGGCCAGTAAAGCAATAAAATATGCCTCTTCTCCAAGTTGAATCACTTCAGCTGCAAATGATTTGCTATTCAAGATGTATAGCTCCTTATGCACATGTCCCACTCCCACAACTTTCTTGTTTCTAAGATCCTGCATCAAGCATTGATTAGGCAGGAAAAGAAATCCCACATCTGAGCATAAAGACATCTTTCTCGCAGAAAGCAGGTTGAATTTAAAACTTGGCATGCAGAGGCAGGATTTCAGAAGTAATCTGTCAGATAGAACCACATCTCCGCTGCATTGCACAGGTTTGACACTTCCATCTGGTAGCCATACCGATGTGAACTCATCAAAGTAACGCACATTCTGCATACTAGACTCATTGATACACATATGATTTGTGGCCCCGGTATCAATAATCCAATCTTGTTTAGTTATACCAATGTGCATCAGATTTATGGCAGAATGAAAAACTTTTGTACCCGAAAAATCATCATAGTGAACCATGTTGATCATCCTCTTTTAATCCTTCACATCAACCTCTTTTCCTTTTGACAACCGCTGCAATTCTCGCTGCAGACTTCCCATAGCTTCAAACAGACTCCCAATCCTGTCAGTTTTGATATCCAGTGGAGTTCCTTCATCTGAGGTACCAACCTGGTTTGCTGCATAGCCTTGCCTTCCACATTTTCTTTGATCAAAGTATCCCTCATGATATCCCTTCAGCTTGTAGCAATTGTCCACAGGGTGACCAGACCGTGTGCAATGATTACATGTAAGATTTGACCTGTCACTACTCCTTCCACTCCATCCCTCTGGATATCCTTTGTGTTGAAAACATTCATCAATAGTGTGTCCTATTTTTGTGCAATGGTTACATTTCAAGTGTCCTTTGCTTCCTGATTCTCTTTTCCAAGTCCCTCCTTTAGCCATCATGGCTGTGTTCAATCCATCATGATCTGAAATTGCATTAGTACTCATTTGTTTATGTTTTTCAGCTGCAATGACCATCCCATAGACATCATCAATGTCTGGCAATGGTGTTGTTCGGATAATGTACCCTCTCTCTGCTTCAAATACCTCATTAAGCCCCATCAGAAACTCTATCACTTTGTCCTCATTATCTCTCCTGAGCAACATAGCTCCAACTTCTCCACCCAAGAATGGTGTAGGCCTCAACTCACCATATTGGTCCCATATCATTTTGAGCCTTCCATAAAACTCATTTACACTCATATTTCCTTGTCTGAGCATTGCAACAGCTCGTCTCAGCTCAAAAAGGTGAGGTAAACTTGTAGTCCCTAGACGTTTTTTCCAGACTCTGCCAAAACACTAGCATCCTTAATAAACATACAAGTTTTCATCAGATCTACACTCATGGAATCGCATATCCAGGAACACACCAAGCCGTTCGCTCTCCTCTATTTCAGATAAAAAATTGAATCCTCATTTGGTTGTTTCAAACTTCCATCAACAAAACCGGTTTTCGACTTCGCATCAAGCACTGACAACACAACATTTCTCCACAAAAGATAGTTTGTATCGTTTAACATAATTGAAACCAGTTGCATGCCAGGATTATCATATTCGCGTACCTACAACTGTTCCTCCATCAGATCATCAGCCTGTTTTAGCTTCATCGCAAGCACTTCAAGCTCCTTCTTTGCATTAGTTTTTGACATATCGACGATAGGTAATTCCAACTCACAAACGCACTGCAATCAATCTTTAAGGCTCTGATACCATTTAGAAACTCAATTCGAGTTCCAGATCCAAGAAAACACAATGTAATCAAAACAATCGCAAAGAGATTTCTCAGAAAGAAGAAATTGTTCTTCTTCCCCCTTTTTTATTTTCTCAACCGTCTCACTTTTACAAACTTTTCCCTCCTAACTTTCTTAACTTACAAATGAACTGATTCTATCTGATTTTATATACAAGCGCTGCAATAAAAAAATACGAGAAAATAAGTTGAATCACGTCTCTATCGTGGACTGTCAGATCGGGGCCAAATCGTAACGTTCATGCTTGTCCATGTGTCTGCTCTTTATTAAGAAAAGTGTTCTTTCATCTTCAGTAGCCTTATCAACGTTTTCGTTCATCCCTGCAAAATAGAAAACAGAGTCCTCTATTTTCTCTGCATTCTTGGTTGATCCAGTGACCTGATTAGAAAAGAAACCCGGACGACCATTCACCACATCATGCATCTTCCAAACATTGTTGTGACACTTCAACACATCACCAGATGCACAGATGGTCTTCTGTTTTTCTTCCCATTTTCTCCGTTTTATGTTCATTTTTAAAACAGAGCCATACCAAAATCAAACTATTTTTATTTCTCTCATATGAGAAAAACTTTGGGTAATGGAGCCTCGAGGTTCCTTCTTCCTTCACCTCCAATGTCGAAGAGGTTTCTGTTTCTAGCTATGTTCAGTTCTTGGCTTGTTGTGTTTTCCATCTTACTAAAATGGGAGCATAATCATTACGCGGTGGCATTTTTATTCCCCTTATGAAGAAACCCTTTAAACTGTCTCTTCACATTTCATTCATTTTTCTCGCCACAATAAACTAAACCCATTAAAAATCAGTCTATAGATTGGGATATTGATCTTCCCTTGTGCATGTGAAAGCGAAATTGGCTTTTCACCCTTTAGGGATTTCAATAATATACCTCTAATTACGGTTAAATGGGTGTGTTTGAGGGATTAGAAACACAAAATGGGAGCTTTTGGAATGAGGGAAGGACAGAAAACAATGGATGGTGCTATTAGTAGACGAACATTACATTTTAGAACTGCAGTCCACTGTCACTACGTCGACAACAGAGCCATAATATATAGCATCTACAAGCTAGTAAAAAGATGGTATTGTTGAAGATGGTCTTGGAAGAACTCGGGCACATGCAAGAAGGGGGGTTCTATGTTATGTGACAATCAGAGCCCTTTGCATATTGCAAGGAATCCAACATTTTTGTAACAACCAATCAGAGTTGAGGTTGATTCTGTTACAATGATTTCCGAAGAACTAGGGTCGAACAAAAAATTATGATCTTTGATAAGGGAAGGGGAAAATGAATAGAGGGAGGGGGAGAAGACTTGATGAAGAAAACGTAATATCACTTAACATACTGAAAGAGACGAATCTATAAGTATTTAAACTGAATGACGCTTCTGCCATGTCATCCACCTGCGAGGCACGACGTTACATAAGACTCAAAACATTAAATCACTACTAAGACACACGACCAACTAAAACTAACACGTTTTTTTGCTACCAACAGTTTAAGCAAAATAAATAAAGACTTAAAGACCCTTGAAGACTTCTTCCTCTACAAACTTCCTTCGGCCACTTGTCATCTACGGATTTGCCTTCTCAATATGTTCCTTCCGTGTTGTTCTCTTCTTTTCCTCGGTCCAACAGAAATCAGCCAAGTTAGCCCTTGTGGGTAAATACCCCCTCTTTAGCATATCCTTGCCCCCAAGGATTCATATTCAGATAATGTGTTTTCATGAAGTTCAAATCTTCCCAACTCGCGTGTGATAGATAAGAACCAGACCAATACACTAGCACTTGCTGAATGGGACTAGTTGGGCATGGAGTGCCGCATGAACTGAGGATGTTGACAGGATATATATGAAAATCTCCATCCTTCTTCATTTAGGGTAACTCACGTACATGTGTTTCCCTGTTCTTAAGCTTTTGTTTCAGTCTGGACACATGGAACACCGGGTGGATCTTTGAGTCTTTGTGCAGCTCCAGGAGATAGGCTGCATTCCCAATTCGTTCCAAGATGGTGTAGGGACTATAAACGAGGGGCATGTTTCTTCTGAACTGCACAAAATTCAGGTGGTAAGGCTGCAATTTGAGGAAAACTTGATCCCCTACTTTGTATTTTCTCATTACTTTTCATTCTGATTCTTACTAGGGATAGGTTCTCCTTGATAAGTGTTTGCATATCTTCTCGCTGGAGGTGTTCAACCAGATTGATGCTTGTGACAATGCCAAGATTAGGGAATGGTATATACCTAGCCTCTTGTCCATATAGTGCTTTGTAAGGTGTCATTTTAATATAGGCGTGATAAGAGGTATTGTACCAGAACTCGGCCAAATGTAACCATCAGTACCATGGTGTACCTTCTGTGAACAGGTACAACGCATGTATGTTTTCAGGCATCTGTTGACTTGCTCAGCCTGCCCATATGTTTGAGGATGGTAAGCAAAGCTCATGGCTAGCTGCACTCCAGCTGAGCTCATCATTTCAGCCCACATTTTGCTTGTGAAAATTGTGTCCCTATCAGAGATAATTTGGGAGGACATGCCATGAAGTTTGTATACTTGTTCAATGAAGATCCTTGCCATAAATTCAGCTGAGTAGGGATGTGTCATGGCAAAGTAGTGTGCATATTTACTGAACCGATCGACCACCACCAATATGAGATCCTTCCCTTCAGATTTTGGCTAGCTTTCCACGAAGTCCATGATATGCTATCCCACTATTTAGCTGGTATATCCAAGGGTTGGAGCAACCCTGCATTGGTGGTCGAGTTAGGCTTGCTTTTGGAGCACACATCACAGTTAGAGATCTAGTTTTCCACATGTCTCCTCATGCTAGGTTAGTGGAAGTAAAGTTTGATTTTCTGCAATGTGACAAAGATACCAGAATGGCTGTCAATCGGGGAATTGTGTAGCTATTCTAGTACTTTGTGTTGAAGACCAGATCTTGTACCAATACAAATCCTATCTAGGTACCTTAGTAAGTCACCCTCCATTTGATTAAGGGGATAGGCAAAGGGGTTGATGGTTTTTGCCTGTATGATGGTGGCTAACTTGGAGTCTTGGTGGTAGCTGTTTGTTACTTCATTGATCCATTCAGCATTGTTAGATGATAAACTGAAACATTGAGTTACTTCAATACCAGGGCCAAACCTGGAAAATGTGTCGGCAACCTTGTTATCCACTCCATTTGTATACTGCCCAGCCCAGTGTAGTCATAGTCGAGTAATTTGGCTGCTAGTTTGTGTTGTAGCACTATTTTCAAGGTTTGATCCAGAATGTCCTTGATCGCCTGTTGATCAGTTCTTACAATAAATGTTTTACCTTGGAGGTAACCAGACCACTTCTTAACTACTAAGACCACAACTAAAAGTTCCTTCTCATATGTGACAAAGATTGTTGCTTTTGTCCTAGTGCGTGACTCTATTATGCCACGGGTTAGATTCTTGTATGAGTACAACTCCAATCCACCTATCACTAGCATCCGCTTCTACCACAAAAGTTTTGCTAAAATCTGGTAACCAAAGTACATGGGGTGAACACATAGCTTCCTTCAGCCTCTGCATAGCACTTTCAGATTTTGCATTTAGTGAAACAAATCTCTTTTGAGCAGCTGTGTTAGTGGCTTGCTGATCACACCAAAATCCTTTATGAATTTGCTGTAATATCCTGTGAGTCTAAGGAATCTTTGGAGAGATTTAAAGTTTTCTGACCGTGGCAATGGTTTCATGGCCTTGAACTTGGCTCGATAAGTTGAAACTTCACTGTGAGAGATAATGTACCCAAGGTATTCCATTGATTTATGTCTGAATGGGCACTTGGACTCTTTGGCAAATAATTCGTGTGTCATCATTGCCATCAGTATCTGTTGGAGGTGGTGTAAGTGGTCCTCTCAATTACTGCTATAAACCGAAATATCATCAAAGAAGACAAACACAAATTTTTGGATGAACTCATTGAAGATTTCATTCATGAGGCTCTGGAAGGTGGCAGGTGCATTACACAGCCCGAATGGCATAACCAATAATTCAAATTGTCCCTGGTGAGTCCCAAAGTTGTTCAAATAGATATCCTTCTCCACCATACGAATTTGGAAGTATCCAGCACGCAGATCCAACTTGCTGAAAAATGGATCACCACACTTGAAGCATAACCTTTTTTTGATCATATCCTTCATTTCAGCATCAGAGATGAATTTTCTACTCGGCTGTGGAACCATCTTAGGCACAACTGGCTTGGGTTTAGCCATTTGTTGGGTGGAGGGTATGAAGTTGGCTATGGCAGGTTGTTTGTAAGTAAGGTGAAGTTGATCAAGCAGGGCATTGACGGCCAGCTCTTGATCCTTACCGATTGCGATGGCTTCTTGGAGAGGATTGGGATGTTGAGCCTTGATCGCAGTCCACAAGGGTGACCTCAGATAGCCTATGAACCTCTTCCTATAGAAAATTTCACCAAATTCCGGATAATGAATCATCACAGAAGGTATTTTGGAATTAAGCCTTCGTAGGACATCCTGCAAGGATTCATTAGTAGCCTATGTCAAACACATAAAATTGTCTAGCAGATTTCCACTGTCATTCACGTCAAACCGAACCAATATGGTTGCAACAAAGTCATGACAATTAGAGGACTTTGTGTAAGTGAGATGTCGAAACCCGGCATCTGCATCCCCATCAAAGTGCATGCATGCGAACTCAATTCTTTATCCATAAGTGATTCCAGTGTAAATAGAGAAATATGCAGTGCTCCTCTCGATCCATGAACGTGGATTAGTGCCATTGAATTTTAGAAAGTCCATGTAAGGCATCTTAACCTTTCGCCCTCTATCCCCATCATCCCTATCATATTCGTACATCGGGTTCATAATGGGATGTGTCCTATATGGAGTACCTTCTAGCAATTGCCTAATTGTCGAAGTTCCAGCCATTGACTGAGGGTGTTCTCCCAAGATGGATTTGTTGGGATCACTTTTAGGCTCCTTGTCAGTTATTCCTATCGATTTCTGCAACGGTTCAAGGATGAGGTCAACCAATGCTTGCTCATGCCTGCCAAGATGGTCCTACAGGCCATCTAACCTCCGATGAATGTCCTCAGATGATTTACTCAACTAAAGTTGAACAACTTCGGAGTGGGTACTCAATATGACGTGCATAACTTTGACCAATTTTCTCAAAATATTAAATCATGACTAAGATACACAATCAACTAAAACTAACACGTTTTTCTGCTACCAACGGTTTAAACAAAATAAATAAAGACTTAAAGACCCCTGAAGATTTCTTCCTCTCTGAACTTCCTTCAGCCACTTGTCTCCTGCGGATTTGCCTTCTCAATCTGTTCCTTCCATGTTGTTCTCTTCTTTGTCTTTGTCCAGCAGATATTAGCCAAGTCAACCCTTGTGGGTGTTATAATTTTATTTGACGATCAACATATACAAGTTCAGTATCACTTAATTCGTGAGAAAGTGGAAGAAGGTATGGTGGATATTCAGAAAGTTCATATTAAAGAGAACCTAACACATTACATAACAAAGACGATCAATACAGACCAATTTATTTAATGTCGATCCCTGTGTGGCCTACCAAAAACGTAAACACCAGAAATGGTAGGTAGAAAGAATGGTGTGAAAATTGATTTACAAGTCAATCAAATCTTAAGTAGGAATGGTTGACAAAGTTTGGAGAAGCATTACGTGAAGTGACAATTGGATGCAATTGTCAAAGTTAAAGCAAAACAAATATTAAGGTTGCATAAAAAAAGTGTGGAATGGTGCTACATGATTTTTGAAAGAAGGGCCTTTCTCTCATTTGGTTTCGGTATCTCAGAATCATCCCATAAACATTCTAGAGCAAACTAAGAGGGTGAAATAAAAGAAAAATCGAAAGTTTGAGTGATTGTCATTTATTCTTTAAAGAGATTACTACTTGTATCTCTTACTAGAATAAACAAAATTGAAACACTTATATTTTTTTCATAGTAAAATCCTTCTATCCCTATTCGTGATTTTTCCCTGATTTCTCTAGGGTTTTTTTGCGTAAATTTAGTTGTGGTCTTGCTCTATCCTGCTCAAAATGCATGGGCGTACGCGTAGAGTGTATGATAGAACAAGAGCGAGAGCCCATCAATTTCTAAATCTAAACTGAAAATGGAGGATTTCTTTTTCTCCCCTGCATTTATGAGAGAATCACCATGTGGTGGGCGTCTGCTCTGGCCTCATAACCTTCTCCACTCGACTCAAAGATATGTTAACAATTGATTTCATGGTTCTAATTAAATTGTATTTGCAATTACAATTTGAAAGTATGGGTTAATTAAATGCGTTTTTCTTGAATTCTTTCGGGTTCCATTTCCGATTTCTTCCATTTCTGACTTCCATTTTGGTAGAATGGAACGGAAATGAAACTCCATTTTCATTTTCAAACTTATTCGGAACGGAAATGGCAATAAGCAAATTTTCGATTTCATTCTCTAAGTCGGAAATGGAAATAGAAATAGAAATATAACTTAATCGCATTTTTATTAATTCTCACGCGTTTTTATTATTTCTCATTCTCATTTCTGAATTTTGATTACTTTTACAACTTTGATTATTACTGTTTGAGTCATTTGATGTTCATACATGTTTGTGGATTTGAAGTCCAAATTTTGTACAGTGAAACGAATTTCACTATACCATAATATGGATTTGCGCAGTTGGTTGAATAACAAAAAATGATCTAATACAATTTGTAAATCGTATTTAAACTTACACAAAAATAGAATTATAACTTCTCCAAAAGCATTTTTGGATAAAACTTAAGAAGTAAAAAATGACCAAATTTTGCCAAATGGAAATCCGTTCCAAAATTTTAATCGAAAATGGAAATTTTCATATTCATTTCCGATTTAAAATTCTTAATCAGAATCGAAAATTTTCGTTCAATTTTTTATTTTCGAACTGAATCAGAAATCGTGTATATCGGAACGGAAATGGGAAATGAAAGAGAATTTCATTTCCGATTTGAGTTCGGAATGAAAATGAAAATAGCCATTTTCGTTAAGAATTTTCGAATAAGCACCCCTATGTAAGGGACATTAGAATATTGGATGAGGACGAAATGTTTTGTTTTTATTTTAATTATAATTTATTTTATTGCAATTTTATTGCAATTTTGGTTCAAGGACACGGAAAGTAAACAAAAGATTTAATGCAAATTCAAAGTGAAGACTTGTTGAGAGTAGAGGTCGGCAAATGGGGCGGGTTAAACGGGTCCGCCCCGGCCTGCCCGTGTAAAACGGGCTAACGGGCCTACCCCGCCCATTTTTTAACGTGTGATGGCGGGTGTTGTGTGAAAATGGGTGGGCCAGACCCACCAATTTTCCAAATGGGCCAGCTGTGGGCTCAATTTTTGACCTCGCGGTTTTTTTTGACCCCTTTGTTTTATTATTTAATAATAAAAAAATAAATATATATATATATATATATATATATAGGGAATGATCCCCTCACACAATTTTTAACACAATTTCCTTAAAAGTCCACTTTTTAGGGTATTTAGGGTTGACGATTTAGGGTTTATGGTTAAAAAACTAAATACTAAATACTAAATACTAAACCCTAAAACCCTAAATTCTAAACCCTGAATCCTAAATACCTTAAACCCTAACTTTAAACCCTAAAAATCCTAAAAAACCTAAAAATGCTAAAATCTAAAC
>JAOWBN010037914.1:0-21722 GCA_028565015.1 Pinguicula moranensis | reverse complement strand
TGCATTTGATCTTTCCCATGGAGCTTTATGGTTACTACTGGTGGCAGCCTTGCATAGTAGGTAATGTGGCCTTTTTAATTGGAATCTTCGGACCGTACAAGGCTGCAAGGATTCAGACTAAACACTGCATAATGTTAGATGAAAAGCAGCAACTCATGCCTTGTTAGCATGATCACGAATTCTTCTATCAAATCCCCCACACTTCCTTTTCTTGTTCCTAAGCAAATCAATAAATGATCAGACACAAAACAATAAAGAGACATAAATAAAAAGGGAAAATCAAAAATAAGAAAAGAAGAAAAAAAAGCGAAGAGGAAAGAAGGAAAAGGTGCAACCCTTGCACAAGAAATCTCTAGTGACACTCCTTTTAAGTGTAGGGGCTATAGAGTCGTAAATCCCCCACACTGATCAACTGCTCCTCCCTCAAGTAGATAGGTTTTGGAAAAAATGCCAACAATATCTTACCTTACCATTCACCAACTAAGCAAAGAAATGGCCTCAGAACTTTAACCTAATGTAAGGATTTCTACCTATCTCCTCTAGTACTCTATTCCTCAAATGAACCAGAGCAACTTGGCCCCTGAAAACCTCCTTGCACACCCTTGTACCTTCAAGGAAAAGATTAGAAAAGCCTATCATCACTTTTGCCTTGGAGCCTTAAAAAGGTTTTCATCCAACTTTTACTCATTCTTTCCTCTCAATTTTTTTTTTTTTTTTTTACAACCTCCTTGTTTTTGCCATTGTCTAGAGCCATGCTGAGCTTTTTTTAGGCCATGAAAATCCGAACGAAAAATCAGATACCAGATGACCATCTTCACAATTTCTTCAATTTCCCTATTTCTTGAAAAATGTCCTCAATTGGAAACCCTAATTCCATTCAATTTTTCCCTAATTCCCAAATCTCATGCCAAAATCAACTCTCAAATTTTTCATTTCATACCCCACTACCCAACCTACAAAATTTGCAACTTAATCCTTCGAAATTTTGGTTTACCCAATTTGGACTCCTCAATTGACATGCCCTAATTCAAATATGCGATATTTACAAAAGAGGCCCTCGAAAAATCTTCCAAATGGCCCAAATATTTCAAAGGTTTTGCAATTTGCCCCATGAGCTTGAATCCCTAATTTTGCCCTAATTCTCCAAATCTCTCAAATCCTAGCCCGATTTCAATTCCAAGAATTAAAGCATAATCAAATGAATCCAGCATGGATCCCACCTCCCTTAGTTGTGACTGTGTCTCGCTGTCAATCCCTCCCGTAAAATCCAAAATGTTGGAAAATAAATCAGAGGCCAAAGTGAAAATCCTCAAGATGAACTTGAAGGGAAAAATTTGTGTAATTTCGTGGGTGAGGGTGAAATGTTGTAAGGATTGTGTAGCTTAAGATAAAAACTTATTTATAGGATTAAAAGCATGGCTTTATGTGAGGTTAAAATATTGAAATGGGGTCAAAATTGGTTCTGGTCTTTGTTTGGGAAGCTGGTTTTCAAGGTTGTTCGTGGGTTGTTGGGCTGGTTGGATGTTGTGTTTTAGGATGTGAAGATGGTTGGTAAAAACATATGACTAGATGAAATGTCAATGGGTGTGGTTTTTGGGTTGGAAAACAGTCCATGGCTATGGTGGTTTCAGCTGCAGAACCAGACAAAAGGAAAAGAGGAAGGCTTACTTGGAATGTGGTCTGGTTTGCAGAGAACGAAGAAGGTTTGCCATATAACTGTTTGAGCTACAAAGTTCTGGTGCTATCTCAGCAAGACCTACAAAAGGAGATACTCATCATAACATCTAATCAGAAGAAATGAAAGAGAAAACTAAAACAGAGAAAACAGAGAAATAAACAATGGGTTGCCTCCCATTAAGCGCTGGTTTAAATGTCTCAACTAGACGCTTGTACTACCTTGTCCTTAGGTAGAAGGCCCCTGTAAGGTTTCAACTTATGGCCATTGACCTTGAATGCCTTGTGTGGGTTTGTCTCAAAAATGCTTATGGCTCCGCGAGGGAAGGTTTTTGCTACTGTATAAGGCCCTCTCTACCTCGATTGCAGCTTGCCTGGGAACAGCTTGAGCTTGTTCTGGTAGAGAAGGACTTGATCACCAATTGAAAAGTTCTTCCTAGCTATCAGCTTGTCATGGATAGCCTTGGTTCTTTCCTTGTAGATTGCTGCATTCTCTTATGATTCCAGCCTCAGCTCTGCCAGTTCTTGCAGTTGCAGCTTCCTGTTCAACTCTGCTCTCTCTTTGCTCATATTCAGCTGCTTTACTTCCAGTAGTCATGATATGGCAATTGTTTCCAAAAACCAGTCTGTAAGGTGACATGCCAATAGGTGTTTTATAGGTGGTTCCGTATGCCCATACCGCATCAGCCAGCCTCATGCTCCAATCCTTTTTGCTTGGGTTCACTGTCTTCACAAAAAATGGCCTTGATTTCCCTGTTAGATACCTCAGCTTTGCCTTTTGTTTGCGGGTGGTAGGAGGTTGACACCTTGTGTCCTATTCCATACTTCTTGAGTACATAAGTTACTGTCCTGTTGCAGAAATGAGCCCCTCTATCACTTAGCAGGTGCTTGGGCATGACAACGTGCAGAAGATTTGTGACCTGAGAAAATGAACTACAACTTTGGATTCATTAGTCCTGGTGGCCAATGCTTCCACCCATTTGGAGACATAATCAACAGCTAAGAGAATGTACAAGTTTCCATTTGAACTTGGGAAAGGGACCATGAAATCATTGCCCCATACATAAAAAATTTCACAGAAGATGATGATGGTCTGTGGCATCTCATTTCTTCTAGAAATATTGCCTATTCTTTGACATTGATCACAAGTTTTAACATAGGCATAGGCATCTCTAAAGATATGTGGCCAGTAGAAGCCTTAATCAAAGATTTTTCTAGCAGTCCTATTGGGGCCAAAATGGCCTCCACATGCAGAATCATGACAAAATGCAAGGACTGAGGAGATTTCATAATCATACAAGTACCTACGGATGATAGAATTTTCACAATGCTTCCACAAATAAGGGTCATCCCACAAATAAGATCTAGATAAAATCCTTAGTCTATCTTTCTATTTTTTCGTGAAGTGGGGAGGAAACTCACCAGTTGCTAGAAAATTCACAATTTTTGCATACCAGGGTTGAGTTGTGGACATGGAGAATAATTGCTCATTTGGAAAAAGGCCAAGACTTTGCTGCGGTAACCTGGCAGACTCACTTGCAGGTGTGATACTGCTTAGGTGGTCAGCAACAAGGTTCTCTGCTCCTTTTTTATCCTTGATCTCTAGGTCAAATTCACTCATCAATATAATCTGCTCCTTTTTTATCTTTGAGTCCTTATTTGCCAGCAAATATCTGATAGTTGAATGATCAGAATAGACAACAACCTTAGTGCCAAGCAAATAAGAATGAAATTTTTCAAGTTCAAAAACAATTGACAACATTTCTTTCCCAGTTAATGTGTAAATTTTCTGAGCCTCATTCAAGGTCATAGAGGCATAGTAGATGACATAGCTGGCCCTTCCTGCCTTATGTCCAAGCACAACACCTACTGTAAAGTCACTTGAATCACACATAATTTCAAAGGGTATTTTCCAGTATGGGGCTTTCATGACTGGTGCCATTGCGAGGTGGTTGTTCAACTCTTCAAATGCTCTCTTGCATGGATCATCGAACTCAAAACTTACCTCTTTTTGTAGTACTCTACACAGAGGAGCTGCTATCTTTGAAAAGTCTTTAATGAAACACCTGTAAAACCTTGCATGACCAATGAAAGATCTCACTTCTTTGAGGTTAGTTGGATAAGGTAAGGATTTTATGATTTATACCTTAGCTTGATCTACTTCAATTCCTTTAGCATAAACCACGTGGACTAAAACTATGCCTTGTTCTTCCATGAAATGGCTATACACACAACTTCCCATTCCTACTGCACCATGGGTAGACATTTCTATGGATTTTGTATTAGGATTGCCTAGGTCGAAAGTTAGTTTGCCATAAAACAGATGATGCATCTAACATTGCCAATTTATTCTTTAAAGAAATCATAAGATTGCATTGGTTGCCTAGGACAATTGTTTCAGATCGAGATGCCAAGTTTTTAAGTTATTTCTTGAAAACGCTTTGGGGTAAGTTGGGTACGAAACTGCTATTCTATACTACTTGTCACCCTCAAACAGATGGGTAGACCGAGGTAGTAAATAGGACATTATCTTCTTTACTCCGTGCTTTGATATCAAAGAATCTTAAAACTTGGGAGAATTGTTTACCATATGTTGAGTTTGCCTATAACTGTGCTATTCATTATGCAACTCATCACCATTTGAGATTGTTTATGGGTATAATCCTCTTTCACCTCTTGATTTGAGTCCAATGACTATAAGTGAAAGAACAAGCCATGACGGCAAGACGAAAGCCGAGCTATTAAAGAACATTCAAGAAAGGGCAAGAGCCAACATTAAGCGTCGAACCACACAATATGTCCATCAGGCCAATAAGGGACACAAGAAGGTTGTGTTTGAACCTGGGGATTGAGTGTGGCTACACTTAATGAAGGAGACATTCCCAGAGAAACGGTGATCAAATTTCTCCCAAGGGGGGATGGGCCATTTCAAGTGATTGAGCGACTTAATGATAATGCTTACAAGCTCGATTTACCTGGTGAGTACACTGTTAGTTCAACATTCAATGTATCTGAGCTATCTCTTTTTGATGCAGATTAGAGGACAAATCCTCTTGAAGAAGAAGGGAATGATGCAACTCAAGTGGCACCCCAACCCAAGACGACGTAACAAAGCAAACGCGATCCATTGAAGTTGCCTAGTGGCCCTATTTCTCGTGTTAGATTGAGGAATTTGAAAGAAGGGCTAGATTTGTTGCTCTCCAACTTAGGGGCCGATTGTATGGGGGCCGAAGGGAAGCCTATAAATCCAAGACACTATGATTGTTGGGCCCTCTTTAATTGTCTATTCCATGGCCCAATACCAAGTGTAGCATGGCATCAAGGTGGTTCGCACATTGGAGTGGATCGGCCCAAGTTAATTCATTTACTCCAAGTGGATGAAACTTTCGGCCCAAGCCCAATGTGATTGGCTTCAAGCTCAACTCGACCACCAACTAGAAGTCCATCTTGTCCACCAAATATCATCCAAAAATTAGTCACAAGTGGCGTTCCAAGTGGTGGTCAAAGAGAAGACTCTAACTCTTCAAATCTAGACCAAAGTGGATGAACATGGTACTTTAAGGGACTTGGTCAAGGGCTGATATAATGCTTCATTTAATATAGAATCATGCACCCTTTGGCCTCTAAAAAGGGGCTTGGTCGAACACTTTATGTAGTTCATTTTGATTTGTAAGCTTGATGCTTTTGAGAGACACATTCTCCTTAATCTTTTAAAGAGTTTCTTTCGACTTATCTATTACTTCGTTTCAAGTTTTAGTGGCATCGAGCAAGACTTATTACTTGGTTTAGGTTGAGACAAGTTCTCTTCTTGGATCATCTGTGGTGTCTTTTTCTAAGAAACACACGTAGTCTTGGTTCTTACCTCTTTGTAGGTGCCGGGTCAATTGCTCTACAACGTTTTTCAAATTTTGATCCTTTTGAACCTCCAATTTGGTATTGGGTTTAGTCACAAGTTATCTAGGTTCATATCAGGAGCTCCCCGGGCGCATGAGGCATCCCCATGGAGAGGAAGATGCGGTGGAAGTGTAGCTTAGCAACGGGACGGCAGAGGAGTGGTCAAAGAAGTTGATTGGATGCTGGAAGTGAAGGCCATGTCACTGTTCATATAAATTGAGGGAAGGTGTACGGAGAGGATTTTGAAAACTCATTAACATCCGGGATGATTTCTATATAAAAAGGTTAGTGTCTGTGCGGTCTACACAAATCTATATTAAGACTTGTGTAAATTCTTCCAATTAAAATCGAATTTGAGTTATACAAAAACATGAATCACTGCCAATCAAATTGACTCCACAGAATAAATATTTTATTTAAGGATATTTTGGTCATTTTATAGGTATTTAATTGTTCCAAACCCCTTCAAGCCCATAATCACCCCTAAAATTTTGCTTCACTGAAGGATGATTGTTGTATTCGCACTACTTTTTATCCATCGTTATCACTTCCACCAAATGGCGCGTCTGATTTTTCCATGTTGAGGTATTCACCCTTGGTAACTTAAAAACCTATCGAAACCCTTGGTGACATATGTGGTAGTCCGAACTAAAGTTCTCCAGCCCAAGGGGTTAGGCAAAATGGGTCCAACCTTAACAGATGCAACGAACCTTAAAATTGCAATAAACTTTGGCACAAAATTGAATCTAGAGACAGAGGTTTCCCCCAATCTCTAGAATTTACATAGTTTTTTTTTGTTAAGCCAAAAGTATGTACAAGGGAATGAATCGCGAGACGACAAACCCATATAAAACAAAAAATCAAACAAAACCAAATAGGGAACCTGCATCTCAATACTTCTCAACAAGCTTTTTGCTCAATAACACTCACACTCACACCCAAGCATTCCACATATAAAATCCTTGAATATGGAACGTACTACTATGACTCTTGAAGATAACCTATTGCCGGAGCCAGCACCGCTGGAGGAAACTGAATGGCTGATAGTGGCTCATAGAAAATGCAAGAATCAGGCTAAACATATCAAGAAAACAAGTCAATAAGGGAAGAATTGGTTGAAAAAACAGAACAACTACATCTCCTGCCTGAGAGAGGAGACCATCTCCTATCATATCTCTAACTTCTCGTTTACATGGACGAAACAAGAGATGAACTGCTCTTCTCCAAGTTTGGGTTCGTCAGGGACATGCATATAACAAAGAACTTCGACATGGCAGGCATGAGGTACATGTTTGTTCGGTTTGCCCCATTTGAGAGCACCCTCTTGCTCCAAAATACACTAAATGGGCCTGTTGTGGGGACATATGGGATGAGAGCGAGCCTTGTTAAATCCAGGTTGTCTTGGACACAAGGAAAATAGGAAAGCGGACGCCAATGTTTTCACATCCCAAATTCCACGGAAATAGTCCTGATGCCAGCGCCTTCTGGTAGGATAACAAAATTGAAGCGTCAAATGAAATACTCAACCCGTCCAGATGAGTTTACCTGGATAAAGGACTGCCTCATCGAGGTGAGATGGCCGATAACTCTATAGCAAGGTGAAAATGGTGCTCCATAAAGCAGGGTATGTTGACGCTTAGATTGCACCTTTAGAGGGTGAAGAGGTGCTCATTCTCCTCTATTTAGAGATGGTGAAGATTTAGCTGCTTGTGGATGAGGCATTATGTGCATGAGAAAGGATTTGCAAACTCGATATGGGATAACAAATAAAGTGAGTGATCGAGCAATTTAGATTTTCATCTACGGTACTCTGGTTCAATGTTGGGAGGAGAGATTCTTCTTGGCGGTGGCGAATCAACTCGGGTGTGGCGTGAAGGTTGCGAATTGCATGGTGGATAGAACTAATCTCCCGTTTGGCACAATGCCCGTTGTCATGGATTTCGTGGAGCGTATCTCCACCATGTTAGAAGTTAATATCAAAGAAGAGTCCATAAACCTCTTTGTGGAGGAAAACACGATACAACTGCCTACAAGAGACTAGTCGGTGAAGAAGACAGAGGCAGGAGGCTCGATGATAGTAAGAGAAGCAGTGGGGAAGAAGGCTCGGCCACTCAGTAATGTTGATATCCCAGCATTGACACCTATGAATGCTGGAAATAGAGCCATTTGGTCATAGTAATTGGCCCTAGACGATAGCAACATGACAACAATTACCATCCCAAAGTCTACCTTCAGTCTATTAGACGAAAGTAGCACCTCTATCGTTGAATTATTCGAGAAATGTACGGTAGGAGCAGAGAAGAATGCCTTGGATACATCGCCTTCAAGATTCATGCAGATTTCAGATTCGCTGCAAGCGGCAAAGGAAATTATGTTTCCTGCGGGGATGGGCTTAATGAAGACAGATGATGGGCTGCAGTGTTATGACGGGTCTGGGCAGATAGATGATGGGCTATGGGGTGATGATTGGTCAGAGAAAATAAATTTTGAGCGCTACGCTATAGAATTTGGTCTGAGTCCTACGATAAAGAAGGCTGGTTCAAATGCCAAAGAGGAACAAGCAATAGATAAAAAACAAGACAGTATCAACGAAAAAAGGGAAAGAGAAAACTTATGGGCTAAAAATGTAGTAAAGAAGTAGGAACTACTGCAAAACAAAACTGCAGATTACTATCTGGACTTGGAAAGCACCCCATAAAAAGCCATGATAAGTCAGCATGCGGCATAGTGGGAAATCAGGTCAGGAAAACTATCCCCACACTTTACTTTAATAGCAAATATTGCATGTTTAAACTTGAAATATGAATAAAAATCAGAAAAAAAATACTAGAATTAGGAAAAGAGCTTTAAATGTCAAATGCTCCACCAGAGGAGCTAACTACAATCATCCATTAAATGGAAGCATAGGACTATAGCAGCATTGGGCCGATCATAAAGCAGATAGTGAAGGATTGTGAGGATCAAGTAAACTAATGAACATCACGACCTATAACGTAAGGGCAATCAGATATAGGAGGAAAAGAAGAGATATAAAAGAGATTGGCCATAAATAGAAAACCTAACTACTATGCATTCAAGAAACTAAGGCTGACTCAATCTCAGCCAAGCTATATGGTCATCAAGGTAGGTTCGACTTGCGAGCACAAAGTGCGATAGGAAATTCAGGGGGTATACTTTGCATATGGGACCCAAAGATATTCGAGTTAGAAAGTTGTTGGAAGAAGCCAGTAATTCTCGCAATAGTTGGATACTTGGTCCAAAGAAATGGAAAATTACAATTGTGAACATCTACTCCCAGTGTGAGCTACCACTTAAGAAGTTGCTCTAGCTAGAAATCTTAAATAAGTTACAACCAGACCAAAATATGTTTTGGTGAATTTGTGGGGATTTTAATGCAGTATGAAATATAGAAGAATAGAAACTACAACTTCAAAGTCCTGCTAGCGAAATGAAGGGTTTTGACAAATTCGTGAGACGTACTAAACTAGTAAACATCTCACTGAAAAGGCGGTGATTCACTTGGACAAATAAGAGGTATATCTCCTCAAATCGACTTGACCGATTCCTTCTCTCCCCTGAATGGTTGTTGGAATGGTTGGGCCTATAGCAATTGGCACTCAAGCAGCAAATCTCAGATCATCACCCGATAATGCTAAAATAAGAGATAATCGATTGGGGTAGGAACTCGTTTTGCACCTTGAAGTGTACAAGTGATATCAAAGAATTCGAATATTTTGTCAAAGGAACTTGGGACAACTATACAGTGAGGGTGCATTTGATAGCAGGATAAAAGTTGTCATGCATATTTTATAATTTTTGTGTTCGTTTAGGATTGGAAAATGCACACCGTGTTTGGTACACACCTTTTGATGATGTTTAGGATAATTCCTAAAATTGGTAAGTCATTTGGTTACAGTAGACAATAGCCGAATATCCCTGCCACATCATTAAATGATGTGGCAATTTACTAAACTATCCACAAGTTCATTGTATATATATTACAAAACCCTAATTGAAAAATAGGTCATAATTATGATGTAAGATATGGGTGTGGTTGGTAATTTTGACACTGAACAAAATCGTGATAATGTAATCCGCCAAAAATCAGGGTGATAACTCTTTTGGAGTTACCATATAGTTATTCCGGGCCGAGGGATAACTCAATCGGGACTTGGATGCACAAAGGTGTGTACAAAACACCATGTGTGTGGATAACTCGCGAAATCATGTAGTTTTCACCAGATTATTTGTCTACCAAACGCAACTTGACTAGATGAAGTGGTTAAACTGCACAAAAAGATAAGAATTTTGCGATCTACCATTCAAATGTGGAATATAGATGTTTTTGTCCATGTTGGTAGGAGCATAGAGCACATACAACAAGTGATCGTAGCACGAGTGGCAAATGTAGAATGAAGGGATCGTACTAAGGTAGAGCTACAACAACAAATTGAGGATAAAAAAGAACTCCAAATTCGTTTATTGAGACAAGATCACAAGTCTAGAACAGTATGGTTAAAAGAAGGCGATGGGAATACTAAGTATTGCCACACAAGTATATGGAAAAATAGGCAAAGGAATGAACTGTGGGGGCTGAATATCAATGGCCGATGGACAAAAGAGGTCGCCGACGTTAAGGCAGGAATAAGAGATCTTTTTAAAAAATATTTTGCCTCAAACTTCAATGATAGAATTGAACTTATAATTCAAGTGTCGAATCGCCTATCTACAGCCAAAAATAGTTTTCTTACAAGACCTTTCTCAGTTGATTAGATTAAGAAGACAATCTGGTAATGTGTTGCAAACAAAAGTCCAGGGCCTAATGGATTAAACTTCTATTTCAACTAATGGTACCGAGAAACAATGAAGAATGGCATCATTGACTTCTTACAATAATTCTACGAGAATAGCCAATTGATAATAGCGATCAACTACATGCAAAAACGTGCTATCTCCAAAGATAAACAGTCCAGGGCGGATTGTGCATTTTTATCCCATATCGCTGGTGGGGAGTGATTACAAGATCCTTTACTATTTAAAGTGGATTTCGAGAAGCGTTTTACTCAGTTGACAAGGGTTATCTCTTCAGGATGCTTGAGAACTTCGGGTTTTGTGAAAAATGGCGGACCTAGATTATAGAATGCATAACTTCAGCTTCTACTACAACCCCTGTGAATGGCAGTCCTTTCGGATTTTTTTGCTGGAGAGGGGGCGTAGGCAATGAGACCCTTTATCACAATTTCTCTTTCTTATAGACATAGAAGGGTTACACTTTATGATCAATCAGGCATCGACTTTGGGTAGATGGTCACCCTTGCACATAGGTAAGCATAAAATGGCTATGACTCATTTACAGTATGCCGATGATACACTCTTTTTCTGCCAAGGAACTTTGACAAACGTGCAGGTGATGAAAGACATTCTCAGACTTTTGGAGATGGCATCAAGTCCTTAGTGTGCTACCATACCAGCACTAATGCACCGGATCATACTAGCACTAATGCACTTATCCCTGCATTTTTGGTTGTATACTTGTACTCTATTTTTTGCTGAAACCTAGAAGACCAAAGTCGAAGATCAAATGAGGTCGGCTTACATCTAAGGGAAAATGATACGAGGGATTTTGGTAAAAGATATGTTCTCCAGTGTAGCGTACAACCTGTACTAGAAAAACTTTCGTATGGAATATGGTATCCATCGTCAACATTGAGCAATTTTCTCCTCTGAGGAGTTGTTGTTGTTTTTGGTAACTAAAAATTCCATTAAAACAAAATTGGCTAAAGCCTTGAGGGTTGTTAACGTGTAGTAGTCACAGTACTCGGATTTCTTACAGTGCTCGAGGTTCCTGACCCCATTACCAACTAATTAATCAGCTTTCAGATATCATGCTTCTAAACAGAAAATGGCAGCATAGCCATTACACACGCAACCAATCACTCAATGACGAGCCCCTATGTTGTCTATTGCTTGCAATCAGCCAAACCCATGTGTAAATTTACACCCATTCTATTAGCATCATTGTATTTGTGATTGCATCGAACCGAATTGCGTTTCGTTCCTTCCATATGATACTCACAGTCACATGCCAAATTTCCTTCCACACTTCAAAACTTGGGTTCTTCATGATATGGTTCATATGTAATGTAAAGTTCCCTGTGATATTGACACTTCCTTCGTATGTAAGGCCGAACTAAGCATACACCTCTGACCATAGATTGATAGCATTGGAGCAGCTAAGGAATAGGTGATTTAGAGTTTATGCATTTGCGCTGCACATTACGCACGTCGTTGGGAATCATCCAGTTATATGCCGCGTCTTAGATGGTTGTCAATGGTAGGTAATCTGTCCTGCAGTAATCTACACGCAAGCACTTACACTCTTTTTGGAGATAGCTTCCCCCATACTGATGCAAGTTGACTATGTAGGTTGTTGCTGGATTCAGATTTGTGAGTGTCCTTGCAAAACTACATAGGTAGAGGATACAAAGTAATGGTTAGTTTTGTGAGCAGCCAAAATCAAACTATCCATACCTTGTTTGGTTTTAGTGCGTTGTTCTAGTTGATGAGATAGCTCCACCAGGTTCTCTAACTCGGTTTGTCTTAGTAGGCCCCAAAAATTATGTTCCAGCTACTTCCCTCGTGAGTTGTATGGGAAACCTCCTGCACGGTGCAGTTCTGTTGTGTGCTTAGTCTAAATAGCCTCCTGAGCCGTAGAGTCAGACATCCTTCCTCAAGCCAGTCCAGCTTCCAAAACAATATCCTGCTCCCACCTCGTGTCAATATTTTGAGTCTGCTGGTGAACCATTGTTCTTCAGAATGTTTCCAGATGTCTCTCCAATAACAAGAGACATGATATGGTAAGGAAATCAGCCCCCAGTCACACATATGTTTTGTTGCTTGGAAGTATTTAGATCGTATCATAGTGCACCACAAGCTGTCAGGTTCATTTCTAAGATGCCACAACCACTTGGTTAGTATTGCCTTGTTCATGGATGCAACATCTTTTAGGCCTACACCTCCTTCGAAGACACTTCTGCACTTGTCTTTCCAACTTAGCCAGCATATGGGGCGGCTACGGCTTGGCTTGTGCTTCCACAGAAAGTAGGCCATTGTCTTCTCCATGAGTTTGATAACCCTGTTGGATCCTGAAACAATGAAATGTAGTACAATGGTAAGCTAGATAATACTGATTTAACCAAAGTAATTCTACTAACCAGAGAGGAATTTATTTTCCCATTTTTGTATTATGCTACTAATGGAGTCTGTAACGTTTTTCCACATGTTCAGTCTTTGTGGTTTACCCTCGATGGGGAGGCCAAGGTATTGGAATGGTAATGTATTGCAGATCTTTCCAAAGTGTCAGCTGACATGTTGAGGCCAAACAAACAGCTTTTATGGAAGTTTATTGTTAGGCCATAGATCATCTCGAATATCCAGAGTATTCCCTTGATCACCATCAAATTCTTCATTATATACGCAGCAAATAGGATTGTACCATCAGTATATTGGAGATGCAAAAGGGGAACACTTCCCACCCTCACTCCAGAGAATTTCTTCAGCTGAATTGCTCTATTCAGCAGTATATTTAAGCCTTCAAACACTATCAGGAATAGGAAAGGGGATAGGGGGTCCCCTTGCCTGATACCTATCTGTATTTTGAATTCACCAACGCTGCTACCATTCACCAGGACCGCCACATGAGGTGAGGAGATACACTCAAAAATCCAATCTTGCCAAATCTAACAGAAGTCTAATTTCTTCATCATTGCCATAAGAAAATCCCAGTCCACCGAGTCAAACACCTTGCTGAAGTCCACTTTAAAGAGGAAAGCAGGTTTTTTAGACTTCTTGACGGACTGTATCGCTTCATTAGAAACAAGGACTCCGTCAAGTATTTGCCTCCCTTTGAGGAAAGCTGTCTGATTCCAGGATATAACCTTGTGGATCACCTGCTTAAGTCTGTTAGCCACCAGTTTGGAGAGGATTTTATATCCACAACCAACTAAAGATATTGACCTATACTGATCAAGCTGTCGGGGGTTGATAATCTTTGGCACTAACGTGATGAAAGTGGAATTTATAGTTTTTGAGGCGCCCCCTACTGTAAAACTCTGATATGATCAGAATAAAGTCATTTTTTAGAGTTTCCCAATGGTTTTGGATGAAGAGAAAGCTGAATCCATCTGGTTCGGGGCTTTTGGACACTGAGTAACACTAGACAATTTCTTTAATTTCTTGCTGTGTAAACTCTGAGATGTGAAATGCATTATCCTCACTTGATATTTGTTGTTTTGCTAGCAGAAGTAGAGTAGGCCTTGTCCACTTCCCAAATGCGTATTGGGCAGAAAAATGTCTGGTGATTCCAGCTTTAACTTCATCGACATTCTCTATCCAGACTATTTCAAAGTTCATGCCTCTGATGTTGTTCACTTTTCTGTTGTCCTTACTTTGGATTGGAAAAACTGAGTGTTGTTATCTCTCTCTTTTATCCACCTTGATCTAGATTTTTGCCTTAGTAGTATTTCCTAGTTTCAGAGAGAGTACTGTAATTTAGTCCATAGCTCCTTCCTCTGCTGATACTCTTGTGTGGACAAAGTTACTGCTTCAGCTATATCATCCAGAGATTTAAGCTTATTTTGATGTTATCAATTCTCCTATGTGTGATTCCAAACACATTTTTATTCCATTCGTTCAACTTCTGAGGCGTTAACTTGAGCTTTTCACTCAATACAAAGTTGTGGTATACGATGACTGGTAAAGCAGTTCATTCCTCCTTGACAAATTCAACAAATCCAACTTCCTGCTCCCAAAAATTCAGTGTCTGAGTAGTCTTAGGACCCAAGTTCACTTCCTCTGTCTTAAGAATAATTGGCCTATGATCTGACCCAACTCTATCCAACCCATATTGATATAGTTTATGCCACACTTCTATCCAAGCTTATGATAAGAGGAAACGATCGAGGCGTCTACAACATGAACCTCCTCTCAATATACATGTGTATCTCGTCCTATGAAGTGGAAAATCCACAAGATCAGTATCAACAATCAATTGGTTGAACTCGATTATTTCGGCTAAAGGTAGAACAACACTACTTTTCCTTTCATCAAATGAGCATATGGTATTAAAATCTCCTGCATCACACCAGCAAGCTGAGGGGTCACCCTAGATTACATTTCTCAAACACCTCCATAAGTCCCACTTCAGTCTCAATATATAGGACGAGTAAATGTTTAAAATCTTCACTGTTGTTTCTTCCAATCCCCACAATCCCTCTTTCACTAGAATATCATTTTCAGACCATGAATTAGTTATCTTGAAAAAAGATTTTTTTTCCATATACAGAGTAGCCCCCAAGAGCTACCAGTCACTTCTCTATGCCACTATTCAAAGTCTTCATTAGGCCATAGTTTCCGACAAAACCAATGATCCATAAATGATATTTTCGTTTATTGGATGCAAATAAAACTAGCGCAGTGCTCTCTAACAAGCGCTCGGATTTTAGCTCTTTTATTCACAATACCTAGACCCCATATATTGTAAGAGATTATACGCATTAGTTACTTGCGTGGTGAGATTTTCTTCTTCTTACCCGACTTGGATTTCTTTTTCTTGTTTGATAATTGTTTGTCTCGGTCTTCCATATTGTCTAATCTCGCAGAGAGCTCATCTCTGGATGAATTAGGTGATACTCCAAGTGAAATTGGTAGATCTATAATCTCGCAGGACTTGCTTTGCTATGGGCTGGGTACGATATTAGGCATGTTGGCAGAGAGACCTTCAAGTAGATCAATATGGCATTCTCTGATACGCTTCATGTGATCACGTAGTTTTGTAACCACTTTAGTTTCAGTACGAGGCATGGGGCAAATCTCATTTATCTTTACAACTAGAGACTCTTGGGTTAACTAAATCCACTACATTAGGCCAAAAGGATAAGAGGATTGAGATAATCGCCCTTCTTCATCTTCTTCTCCTAGGTTGACATTTGCATTTGGCTCGTGTTTTTGGGTCTAAGCATTGGTCTGTATAAACAATCCCTCCACCCTGTTGAAAGTGGATGGGTTGGATATGGGCTACATTCCAATTTTTTCATGTTGGCCTACCAACAGAGCTGTAAATAGGCCTTACTAGACTGTCTGCATTGGGCTCATATAAAAATTGAGGGTGCCATATGGTCGTAAGTCTTGATCTGTTGTGATACAAATATCCACCTGCCGCCTTTTCAGATGAAGACTACTGGGGGATTTCTGGTTTGGCGTCGCTGATGTTGGCAAACTAGTCTTACCTGCTTGTTACTGACAACTATTTTGGTTATACTTTCTATACAAGGACGATTCTCATTTATTCTTGTTGCTTCCCTTGATCCTAGCTCCTGTCAATGGTACAATGACTGTTTCAGTGTCCATCTGGTATTCCATCCTTGTGGCTATTTCCAGTATCTTCTCTGGCAATTGGCCGCCGATTTCCTTAATACTGTCTTGTTCAGCAGATGCATCCAATATCTTCTCCGTGATATTTTCCGTTGCAACCTGCTTCTTCGCTTCAGGATTTTCTTTCGTTAAGATAGGCCATTCTGCCTCTGGCTTCCTCCAAAATTTATTTGGTGCCTTCCAGCTTGATTTGTATGTTCCTTGTTATTCCATGACATGGGCATCAGACCAACAGTATAGTGGAGTTCCACGTACCTGAACCCATGCTGATCGGGCCAATTTCCCTTTCAACATTCTCCATGGCCTTATAGAATGAAGACATAATTTTCCACTGTGACATGATCGAGTAGCAGGTTGTTCTTCTCCTCATGGATGCAAGCTTGACCAAAACCTTCCCATCTTCATGACGTACTACTGTGTCATCTTTGTAACCAGATTCCATTAGAATAGTATTAAGACTAGTTGTGTCTAGAGTAGGCGACGGAAGACCGATTAAACAGCTTTGTGGCCATGTCAACGCATCAGGATCAGTATTGAATTTAATTGTATGACTTGGCTTAATAACTGGGGGTTCCTGTAGAGGTATATCTCTCACCTTAGATGACTCCACATTGCGCTGCTTCCCTTCCGCCAAGATGTTTGTTGCCCAAGATCATGCTACACTGACACAAAGTTGGAACGAGCCTACCCAAATTCCATTCAGACTCTCTAGGATTACCGAGCTTACAGTGTTTTCTAGGAATCGCACAAAACCGAACCTACTACTCGGGTGTAGTTCCATCTTTGGGAGGTGAACATCGGTCACTACTCCATGACCTGAGAAGACCTGCCACATCTCCGCCTTACTCCACAACGGGGGGAAGTTTGCAAAATGAAAGGATACAGAGTTTGCCCTTAGTTTTGCAATGTAAGGAGGAAGATATTTAGCTTCCCCCTTACTTGCTTCATTGTGACTATGTTGATGCGGGGGCACACCTCCATCCAATCAGCTTCGTCTGCGGCTTCGGGCATATGATGGTCAGATGGGCCGGACTCAGGCATTGGAGATTTCATCAGATTCCAAACTTTATTACTAGATTTTGACGTATCTTTCGTCGGGGAGTTTTTAGACACAACTTTTCTGTTATCTTCAATGGCCAATTCCTCTGCCGGTAATCGAGGCAGAGGAGCTAAAAAATTCCATTCATGTGTTCTCAGTACCATGGTGATTGTACTCTCATAAGTATAGAACAAAGAATATGCTCAACTTTGTCTAGAGAGAAGGCAGAGAAAAAATTATAGAAAGGGAGGAGGAGGAGGGATCAATCATAAAGTGAATTAAATTTGCTAGTAAGTAAACCATCCAATATTAAAAAAGGATGCAATACGAGGACTTCTCAGGGGGTCACCAATCCCAGTACTACTCTTACACAAGCAAACTTAACTTCGGAGTTTCGATGGGATCCAATGCATTAGTGCTGGTATGATCACACACTAATGGGATCACCCATTCCAGTACTACTTTGGAAAACGGACAATATCTTTGGTTGGTTGTAGATATAAAATCCTATCCAAACTGATGGCTAACAGACTTAAGCAGGTGATACACAATGTTATATCCCAAAATCAGACAGCTTTCCTCAAAGGGAGGCAAATATTTGACGGAGTCCTTGTTGCTAATGAGGCGATACAGTCCATTAAGAAGTCTAAACAACCTGCTTTTCTCTTCAAAGTGGACTTCGCCAAGGCGTTTAACTCGATGGAATGGGATTTTATGATGGCAATGATAAAGAAATTAGACTTCTGTTAGATTTGGAAAGACTGGATTTTTGAGTGTATCTCCTCACCTCATGCGGCGGTCTTGGTGAATGGTAGCAGCGCTGGTGAATTCAAAATACAGAGAGGTATCAGGCAAGGGGATCCCCTATCCCCTTTCCGATTCCTGATAGTGGCTGAAGGCTTAAATATATTGCTTAATAGAGCAATTTAGCTAAACAAATTCTCTGGAGTGAGGGTCGGAAGTGTTCCCCTTTTGCATCTCCAATATGTTGATGACACACTCCTATTCGTTGCGAGTACAAAGAATAGTCTGATGGTGATCAATGGAATACTCTGCATATTCGAGTGATCTTTGGCCTAACAATAAACTTCCATAAAAGCTATTTGGTTGGCCTCAACATGTCAGTTGACACTTTGGAAACATCTGCAACGGAGCTGCATTGCCAGACTGATACATTACCATTCCAATACCTTGGCCTCCCTCCCCATCGAGGGTAATCCACGAAGACTGAACGTGTGGAATAAAGTTACAGACTCCATCCGTAGCAGAATACAATGGAAAATAAATTTCTATCTCTGGTTGGTAGAATTACTTTGGTTAAATCAATATTATCTAGCTTGCCATTGTACTGCCTTTCATTGTTTCAGGCTCCAAGACAGGTTATCAAACTCATGGAGAAGACAATGGCCTACTTTCTGTTGAAGCACAAGCCAGGCGATAGCCGCCGCCCCATACACTGGCTAAGTTGGAAAGACATGTGCAGAAGTGTCTCTGAAGGAGGTGTAGGCCTAAAATATGTTGCATCCATGAACAAGGCGCTGCTAACCAAGTGGTTGTGGTGTCTGAGAAATGAACCTGACAACTTGTGGTGCACTATGATACGATCTAAATACTTCCAAGCAACAAAACACATGTGTGATTTGGGGCTGATTTCCTTATCATATCATGTCTCTTGTTATTGGAGAGACATCTGGAAACATTCTGAAGAACAATGGTTCACCTGCAGACTAAAAATATTGACACGATATGGGAGCAGGACTTGCTTGAGGAAGGATGTCTGACTCTACGGTTCAGGAGTCTATTCAGACTAAGCACACAACATAACTGCACCGTGCAGGAGGTTTCCCATACAGCTGACGAGGGAAGCAGCTGGAACTTAATATTTCGGCGCCTACTAAGACAAATCGAGTTAGAGAACCTGGTGAAGCTATATGATCAACTAGAACTGCGCACTGAAATCAAACAAGGTATGCATAGTTGGATTTGGACTGCTGACAAAACTAACCATTACTTTGTATCCCCTGCCTATGTAGTTTTGCAAGGACACTCACAAATCTGAATCCAGCAACAACCTACATAGTCAACTTGCATCAGTATGGGGGAAGCTATCTCCAAAAAGGGTGTAAGTGTTTGCGTGGAGATTACTGCAGGACAGATTGCCTACCATTGACAACCATCTAAGACACGACATATCACTAGATGATTCCCAGCGACGATGCGTCATGTGCAACGCAAGTGCATAAACTCTAAATCATCTATTCCTTAGCTGCTCCAATGCTGTCAATCTATGGTCAGAGGTGTACGCTTGGTTCAGGCTTACATACGAAGGAAGTGTTGATATCACGAGGTACTTCGCATTACATATAAACCATATCATGAAGAACCCAAGTTTTGAAGTGTGGAAGGCAATCTGGCATGCGACTATGAGTATCCTATGGAAGAAGCAGAATGCAATTCGGTTCAATGCAATCACAAATGCAATAATGCCAGTAGAATGGGTGCAAATCAACACATGGTTTTGGCTGACTGCAAGCAATAGCCAACATAGGGGCTCATCATTGAGTGATTGGTTGCGTGCGCTGTGGCTATATTGGCATTTTCTGTTTAGAAGGGTGATATCTGAAAGCTGATTAATCAGTTGGTAATGGGTCAGGAACCTCGAGCACTTTAAGAAATCCGAGTACTATGACTACTACACTGTAACAGACCTCAAGCCTTTAGCCAATTTTGTTTTAATGAAATTTTTACTTACCAAAAACAACTAACTCCTCAATAGAGAAAATTGCTCTATGGTGACGATGTATACCATATTCCATATCAAAGTTTTTCTGCTGCAACTGGAGAACATATCTTTCACCAAAACAGTAACCTCGGAGCACATTGATGTCAAGAAGATATATTCTTTAATATCCAGTTGATGCTCAAACAAAATCCCTTGTATCATTTTCCCTAAGATGTATGCCGACCTCAGTTGATCTTCGGCTTTTGTCTTCTAGGTTTCTGTAAAAACCAGAGTACAAGTATAACAACCAAAAAGGCAGGGATTGTGGTCACGTCGAATTCAACCTCAACTTTCCTCTGCATTGTGCAATGGATCGGACGGAGACTTGCTATGGTTGCATTCACGTACTCAGTAAATGTGTAAGAGCAGAAATTGCTCTTACAGCGAGCTGATTCCAAATATAAAACAAATATGGTTGATGATATGAGAACAAATTGGTCTACGCTAACCCTTTTGATGCATCCTCTAGAGTGTGAAGCAGCCTCAATGTGTCAACATAGCGTAGTTCTGCAGCAACAATTGAAATCTACAAGTAAACCAAAGAAGGTAAGAGATAACCAGTATTCCATAAGGACGACCAAACGTATCAATGGTGGACAGTGAGATGAAGTTTTTAGCATTACTTACTCTTCTCCAGAGATTAAAAACATAGTTATACTTGGTCAGCAACTCACGCTCCTGGGACTTGAACTGCTTAAAAGTCTTTTCCAATGTTTCTTGTTAAGGGTCAACGGCGAAAGTATTTGATCCAAAAGGAAATATGTGTAAGTGGTATTCTCCATATAAAAATTCCCAAACCAATATTAACAGCTACAATGAATGATGCGTGATTCCCATATGATACATGCAGGAACTGTGACATCTGCCAACCTTGGGAGGTGATGGACAATGGGTTAGATCCGACCGACCACATCCAGTCCTGTTACAAATCTAGAAGTGTTGATATACATGAAATGACATTGCTTTCAGAATAGAGGTTTTAACTACAAGAGCTAAAATTGATTTACTTGATCCAACGTGGCCCCAAGAGTAAATAAGCGGTGTCAATACACCCGCTGGCTATTTGAGATAGACATAATGCATTTAGTTCACTAAGATCAATGTTACACCAACTAGAACAATTTATCACAATAACAATTGGTTAAAAATAAAGCGGAAAAGGCGAGAAAATATGATCTGGCAGCAGAAAACATTAATTTGATGTCATTCCATCTTTCCTTGTGGTCCTATAGAATCATGCTAGCAGATGATGGAACTAGCATCTGAATAAGAGGTTTCTTCCTGGAGTACAACAAAATTAGCTACTTTGTTACATGCGACCTGCTAATAGGATCAAGATTCAAATAGAGAGTGCTTCTCTGTTCTCATTTTTTCAATGTACAATGCATCTATAGTCATAAAAGCCAACTCATTATATATCCTAAAACATTTGAAACCCCCCCCTCATGACTTTCAACAAAATTGCAACTAGCATTGTTATCATAAATGATTTAGAAGTGCAGAAAAAATATTCTTACCTCAAATGGCTCTCTCTAGGTGAGAGCCAAAACCTTTACCAAAAGGTTTGTCAAAGCTTTACAAAATGCATAGCCTTTACTTGATTTCTGGCAACATTATTTCTCAATAAGTTTTGCTACAATATATAACTTGGGCCCAAAAGTGGCTCAAGTCCACAAATGGGATACACAAATGACCAACACAAGACAAATAAACCAACACTGCCCTTCAAGATGGGCAAAAGCGTAGGATCTCCGAAAGCTATACTACGTGTCATGATGCAAAATTCGTGCCGAAACGTAAACATAAGTGTGTGTTAAGCATACACAACAAAAATTTCAGAGATCTTTTGACCAATGATCTTTGCTAATTTACACAACTTGATGGTACAAGGGAGAAGGAATT
>JAOWBN010037903.1:0-10056 GCA_028565015.1 Pinguicula moranensis | reverse complement strand
AAGCAGCCTACAGATGCTTCAACTTCGATACGACATCGCCGGATTACGCAACGAGCATGCACCCCAAAACCACCATGTTCCAACATTGCGGGATCGGGAGTACAGGATATAAAGTGACCAAATATCTACAAGCCACCTGCGGCGTCAGCCTCCCAGGTAGTGAGAGAATTGTGCTTGACCCGACTCGTAATAAATTTGTGATGGTGTTAACTGAGCAGATACTAATGCTGACTTGCTTTAGACCCACACTGCCCGCAATAGCCTTTTGAGAGGCGGATTATGTATGGGTTTTTCAGTAAGAAATTTTTCTTAAACAACCGGGCTATAAGATTTTTTTTCTCGGGTAACCCGGGTTAGCTTATGTAGAGATCCGCCGATTTATTTTACTAATGGTTGTTCAACACAATGTTGGAGTTGGGGACAGATTATCTTTAAGTAATTCAGATTAAACATTATAAATTGGCTTACATTGCACACATCTAATAAAATAATTATTTCAGGCTGGATGGAATCATGCTTGCCGAAATGGTTGGCCATTAGGTCCAGCTGGATTGGTTACGTGGCAATCTGCAATGACAAGGATGAAATAGAGAGGCTCGGACGCCGGGACGTCGTCGTGGCGTACCGTGGAACTGCCACGTGCATGGAGTGGATGGAGAATCTACGGGCTACATTGACTGGACTCCCCGGCGAAACGGACGGTGGGGATGGAGAATCCGAACCGATGGTGCAGAGCGGGTTTCTGAGCTTGTACACGTCGAGGATGCAGAATCGGCGGCCAAGCTTGCAGGACTCGATCCGAGAAGAGATCGGGAAACTCCTCGAGAAATACCCCGACGAGCCGCTGAGCATCACGGTTACCGGCCACAGCCTGGGCGCGGCATTGGCCACGCTGACCGCACACGACATCGCCGCAACTTTCGGCGACGCGGTGGCGCTGGTGACGGCGGTGTCGTTCGGCGGGCCGAGAGTCGGGAACAGGAGCTTCCGTGACAGGCTGGAGAAGAGCGGGACGAAAGTGCTGAGAATCGTCAACTCCGATGATCCCGTCACGAGAGTCCCCGGATTCCTGCTCGACGATGGCGGCGGATCGATAGAGCCGGCGACGGTGGAGTTGGATGTGGCAGTGGGGTTGCCGAGTTTGTTCTTTCAGAAAGTGGCGGAGGATACTACTACTCATTGGTCGTATGCCGAGATCGGGCGAGAGTTACGACTGAGCAGCCGCGACTGCCCGCATTTGAGCAGCGTGAGCGTGGCAGCATGTCATCAGCTGAAGACGTATCTGGAGTTGGTCGATACTTCGTAAACAGGAAAAGCAATATAATCTGTGTTGATAGATGAGTCATAATAGCTACTAATAGAGATGTACAGGTTTAGTTAGGATGTAGAGAGAGCTTTTGTAGGGCTGTTGTCACACATGATGAGTTGACAGAGAATCGAGGGCAGAATCAGAATTTGTTCTCTAGGAAAATTACATTTGGGGGGCCAATACACAAATTCTACGTAAAGTGACAGTATTCCACATGACATACCATACCATACACGCGACGCGTTAGCATTCCCTGTACATAATATGCGCACACAAAAAATATGAACACAGGTCAAATCACAAGTTCCCATTGCCACTGAATTTTGGTTACGTGAACATGGGCCCCTTTCCATCATCTACAACTACATCTTGGACGGTGGGGTGATGACAAATGAAGCACATCATCTAAAAAAATGTTCAGAATGTACGGTTGTTTGTTTGTTTGTTTTGTTTCAGATCCATTGGTTCCTGAAAAGCTCCAACTTCTTCAAGTTTTCTTGAAGTCGGGCATGTTCATTCTGCATCCTCTGGAGCAAAGTTTCAATGAAATACAACTCCTCCTTCAGATGCTTAATTTGATTGGTCACTGAGTCGAGTGCCTCTAACCGGTTTCCACTCAGTCCAGGAATGCTGCTGATGCTGTCAGCCTGAGGAATCACATGGACTTGCTGGGGTCTGCTTAGTAAGACCAGGATGCTTATCTGATTTGGGCAGTCAAACAGATCATATGATGTGTTAGAACATCATAGACAGAGAGTAATACTTAAACCATAAAACAGAGTTACCGAGGTGATCATTACCTGCATTAGAACGAGAATTACAGCAACAATAATGACCAAAAGTAGGGACGGAGTGCTACAATTTTTTAGATGTGAGGAGAATTTGCTGAATCTCTCTCTCAAGAGAGACCCCACTGATGTCGCGACAGCATTTCTTCTTGGTTGATCGTTAATTCCTTGGCTCGTATGGACAACCTCAACTGGAATGTTAGGCGATATTCTGGTACCGCTTAATGTCGACCCCGAGAATTGCTGACTTTTTCGTTGCTTCTCGGGTTGAACTACCTTGCTTGAAACACCTTCTTGCCAAATTAGATAAATTGCAATTAGAAATTTGTTCAAATATGAAAAGAGAATACTATCGAATTGAGCTAGTATGAAGCACTTGAAAAGAAGAGAAGACTACTTTCTTCTTGTTCCAGGTTCTTCTGCTTCAACACTTCATGGGCCTGAGACATTTCTTCACTAACTTAGAGCGCTGAGGAATTAGCCATCAGAAACAACAGTATTGATTCAAAAAGAAAGGCAAAGGATACCAGGTTTATCCAAATTGCATAAGCTTCTCGGCACTCTTCTACTGTAGACTGCGTTATCTTCCCTGTCAGATTAGCACCGGTGTTAGCTCTCAAACTAGTCACTATGGATGGGCAAGGAAACACAAATGCAAACCTTTCCACATGGTACTCTTTGAAAACGCAACATTGGTGTAAACCCTTAATAAGCAGCAAGGCTTTGAACTATGACCTATTTCCTCTACATCCCATCGTCCCTGTAAAACAAAAACCACAAGAGAAGCCACAAAAAGGAATTTTAATATACAACACCAGCAATAAATTAGTGTGAAATTAGAAAAAGATGTGGATTCATAAGAGATGATGCTGGGATGATCTTTCATACCTCCACTTTGAAGTAGTCCGCATAGGGAACGTCACTAATGTCTTGTGAGGTATCAATAACCAAATGGCTGTCATAATAAAATTGAGCAAGTACGGGAAATATTAACATTACACTGCTGAAACTATAACAAACTAGCCCCAAGAGTAAAATATAAATCAACAAATTGTTCTAGCACAATATACAACAGAGGAGAAGAGCATTAACTGTTTTAAAATCACTCACAGAGCTTGCCTATCTATCTGCTGATCCATTATAACTATTATTATAATTATTGCTATTATTATTTGTTTTTGAATAATTGCTCTTTCACAAAGTTTACTTTGAGCATACTACTTCTTTACATAAAGAAATTATGCTTCCCAAAGAGATATCTTAACTAAAAAAAGGGATATCTTAACTAAAAAAAGGGATATCTTAACTAACATTACACTAGACTGGTAATGCATTAAAAAAAATTATTTGCCAAGAACTGGGTGCAGTTGGCCATGGAAATCGTAAACAGAAACAGAAATGATACAGTTCCACATGATAATAGACTTACCAATTCCTATAGACTCGACATTTCTGAATCTCTCGACAGTCACCAAACCTTGCACCTGAAGAGGATGGGGAATAGTGTCAAGAATATAAGATACTGTGCATGCAAGAAATACAGTTCCTGAGATCATATATAATTATAAACTAAAAGAAGTACCGAAATAGATTTTAATTGGATGCTGAAATGATACATTGCGGCTGTGACCAAATTTTTCATGAGGACGCCATGGAGTACATTTGAAATCTATAAGGAACAAGGCAAACCAATGAATTAAAATAGTCTAGAAACTAACAAGATTTTGAACTCTAATAGGTTACGAGAATATAAAAATGATGTGCATGCTGCATAAGTTCTGGGCAGTCACCTTTATCACCACATTTTTTATGAAATGCCTCATGAAAATTGACACCGTCATCAGAGAAAAAGATATTGAAAAACTCCTCCACCCTCATCTGAGTTTGAAAGAAAAAGATATTATTCCTGCTTGCCCTTATTTGTTTATTCAGAAGAAAAAAAAGTAATAAACAAAAGAAGTAGGAGGCAGATAATGTTATTACCTGAAACTGTGATTCGGCAACCTTGGTGTAGCCTTGAGGAACTGAATTGCGGAAACTCATTTGGGAAAAGTGGAAAATTAAAAATTTTAGAGCAGAAAAATGGAAAAATGGAAAAAAGGTGTGGGTTACAGGGTAATGACTGCCTTACCTCCTGGTGCATCAATGTCCGATGGAGCCCAAGCTGAAGACTTGGGAGGGGAGGAACACATAATAGAAGGAGCAATTTCTCCATTCACTTCTTCCCTAACTTCACTAACTGGAGACGTTGAAACTATTTCGGGTTCCCCATCACAATAATGTCTGGACTCTTCTATCAAAAGTCCATTCTTATCGCTGTCCAGGAAGCAACATCAAAGGAATTCAACAGTCAATCCAATCACAATCAGAAGGTGCCAGGATAGAGCAACTTCCTACACTACTTGTGCTAAGTTTCCACAATGGAGGTTCAGGATACTATGTTTCCACGGGTTTTCCCTTCTATTTTGTAAAATTGCAATCTATCGTAATAGATATCATGATCGAATTCATATCACACAAAATACCCCTAAAAAAATTATGAATTACTCAAACCAAAAAGTGTGTTAGCTTGTTTACCGTGCAACGGAAATATACAAACTGAGGACACAAAAGATGTCAAATTACAATGATACTGTAGTGTTCGCCGAAATATCTATTTACTAAACCATTCCACAAAAATGAAGTCGTGAAACATATAGCCAAAATTCTAGAAAAATTGTATGTGGTCAACCATGATGTGCATTTTGTTTCCTTTGGTAAAACATTGAGACATAATCATCAGTAAGAACACATTTGAAAGATGATTGAATAATAAAAGTTAAAAGATAAAGAAAAGCAAAAAAAGGCAAAAAGAAATAGCTACCTTTCAATAGTATCCAAATCATCCACAGATTCTCTGACAATGCTTGATTCTTCAACTATAGCACTATCATTCTCCTGGCTCGTTATATTAGTCTTTGACTCCTATTGAAGACAAATGTCAGTATTCCAATTTTAATAAATGTATTGATCCTTATTCAACAGTCATGTTTCCTGATACAAAACAATGAGATTTAATAGAATTCCAAACAAAAAAAAGAGCTTCCCTATTCACAGAAACTACATACTTGAAATAAAAAATATGTTATATTCTTCTTAAGGAAGATGGTTTCTAACAGAATACACATCAGATTATATTGTCAGTTTAAGTACCTCTTGGTGTGGGATGATTCCTTTAGATTCATTGCACATCTGCCAACCCTCATTAATTAGCTTAAAAGCTTCATCACGGAATAGGAAAGATGTGAAAAAGTACTGCAAAGAAACAAGCTTTGTAGCATCAAGATAACTACTTTTACCAAGAGAGGCCATACTAATAAAAAAAAAAGGTCAGCCTAACACATAACAGACAAAATTAAGACTAGTACCTTCTTCTCCCCGGCGATTATTTCAATAGCTGTTGGGAAAAGAGCTACAGCTTTTGCTCTTCGTACAGATGTGATTTCATGAAACGGAATGATTTTCTAAAATTCAGATTTTCAATCAAGATCAACACATACAAGAACTAATCAAAAGATATATAAGATTTTACTCAAGTTATAGCAATTTCTACAAAAATAAGCAAATAATGGAGACATCTTTACATATGTGCACACACACAAAGAGAAAAGTAACAATATCACGATGCCAGCATGCTGATGGACACAAAGCATATTTGTGCTTTTATGTTCGTTCTGAAGTACAGAAAAGTTCAAAGATTAACTTTCAACTGCAAAAAGGATTGCCCGATTTCCCGATGAATGCAAGAACACATATTTCTCGTAAGTCGTAATGCATGATCTGACAGCAAGTAATAATCAATCTCACTGAAGATAACATAGTGCTTCACAATAATTGCACCCTGACCACATGCATTAGCTGACTAACAACTAAGATATTACTCTTCCTGAAATCCTAGATCAAATTCCACAAAATTCTGATACACAAATAAAAATACAAGAGCAGACCTTCGTCTCAAATCCAAAGAGGTTGGAATAGAAGCAGATATAATGAACAAATACGTACATATGGCCCTGCAAGGAAGAACAATCAAAATCTGTATTCAAAAAGGAAAATACAACAGTGATCAAATAAATAACTTGCCTTAATTTGGGATGCAGTAAAAAAACAAAAATTAAAAGAAAATCCAACACTACTGCTTTAGGAGATCAAAAATTTGTGCTGCAGCAATTGAATTGAGCATCTAAAAGACTTATCAAAGCATACAACTTACTATGACCTGAAGAAGAAAATTCTCTTGAAAGGCGCAGTTGAAATCTTGAATGAGGACCTACAAATTTCAGTTAAAAAGAGTTATATTTCCTTCACACAACATTAATTTCTGGAGAAATGACCGATCAAACGAGGTTAGTTACTTCATCAGATGGAAGACGGAACAGCTGTCGATACTCTTCAACTCTTGAAGGTGGTTGAGCCTGCAACCAAGACGTAATGAGAACCAATTAGGTAATGCACTCATGTCATAGCCAACAAGTACAGCTGTTTTTTCAAAGATATTAGCAATCTTACCAAAATTTAACCCTCAATCTTTTCAATAAATCAAACACAATTCACTAAACCCCGAGAATTTGGAAATGGTGTACAGAACTCCAAAATGTGGCCTACTGTTGACAAATTTATCATCTTGTCAACTTACTCTAACTCAGTTCCCATTAATTTTATGAAGGCGATTTTCACACGCAACAAGGCTTTTTCATTAGTAGCGTCAACAAGACTGAACAGCAATCCATAGGCATGATAATTTAATCAAAGCATGGTATCGCTGAAGGCTTAAAAATAAACGTCCAACTATTGATTTTTTCGTTATTGTAAATGATCAGCATTAAGAAACTAAAACCTCAGCTAACGAAAAACGGTTGCTCCTCGTTTTCCACCACCACAAACAAGCAGTAATTGAAACAATTTTTTTGGGGTAGTTAATATTCGAAACAATTTGTTTTTTTGATAGTTGGTATTCAAAACAATTTAACTCCAACACAACGGAAACAACTGAAATCCAGCAGATACCTGGGGATCCAGCTGCTTGGTAGGACTTGGAGTGGAAGTCGATGAAAGATCTGCTACGTCCGTCGCAGGAGAACTTGTCTGTAGATCACTGGATAATCGTCTGGGAGAATTATAAGTATCCATTGATTGCGGAATGGGAGGGGCGGGGTCCACCATCTTCTCCGACTCCACCTCCATCATGATATTGCAGTTTATCCGTACGCTTGTTTTGTCTCGACCAAGTAATTGTCTTCTCCGCCTCGCCGTCTAATTCAGACCGGCGGAGTCGACAACGGTTGCTGCGTGTCGGTTGGTTTGACGTGGGAACTTCTGAAATCGCCGAATTTCTCTCTCGAGTCGTCGTTTCTCCCGAGGAAGTCTTTTCCTGGAGTTTGTTGACTTATTAGACAATTCCCATTCTACCCTCCGTCTTTTCGGGATTTATTATGGAAATATAATAAATCTTAGTATAAAAATTATATAATGTACATATATAATTCTTTGTACTTATATTTACGGAGATGCTGTTGATGTTGGAGCCTAATAAAAACAAGACTCCACTATCGCCGACGAGTTGGATAATAGATGCGGGGTATGGTAGCCCCCCTGCTCGAAGGTGGGGGTTCGGGTTCGAGAGCCTTCAAATTCGATTTCTTTTGGGGAGAAGGGGGCGGCCAGGGGCGGAGTCAGAAAATCGAGTGAGGGGGGGTAATTTTTTGCAGTTTAAATAGAGGCGGTCGGTTCATATTGAATATAGTTTGGTCGGCAATTTTAATATCAATATTAGTAAAAAAAATATTTTACTATAGGCATTAATGTAAAATTTATATTTTAATATCAGTAAAGATTAGGTCAATCAAATTTGCACGTTTCAATGTTACTATTATCGTTTGATAAAAAGATAACTATAATTTTGTACCAAAATAATTATATTATATAATGTTAAATAAACTATATCCGACACAAATTTATTAGAATTAATAAAATCTTATTATTTTTATATATTGTAACCGTCAACATATTCAAATTCGGATGGAATAGGGTTTGAAACCTATAGATTTTCAATTTTTTTTAATTCAATTCATAAATACAGATAAATATTTATTAAAATTGATAAAAACTCATCATTGTTATGTAGTGTAGTGGTTAACATGTTATTTTTTACCAACAACCAATAGTGTTCAAATCCCACATCGCTCAAAATTGTCATTTTAATTTTGATTCCCAAAAATAGATACAAAACGTTTCAACATAGATTCAAGCCCCTTACCTCCATTTATAAAATTGACGAAATTACCAACTCATATATAAGGAATTCTTGTGTTAGTTTAAATATAAATAGAATTACATTATGTTGAGGGGACTAAACTAAAAAAATAAATCATGTAAATTTATTTATTTTAAATGTTGGGGGACCATGGCCCCCTTGGTCCCCCCTCCCTCCACCTCTGGAGGCGGCCACCTCGGCCCAAATCGTGCAGTCTGTTGATGGAAAACATATCCGTTAGTGGATGTGTAGTTTTTTTTTTAGGAAATTAGTGGATGTGTAGTTACGTCATTTGATTAGTCCTTTTGTAATCCAAACCATATTAAAATTTATGCATATAAGTATTCTTTTTCCTGTTGTACTTTGTATTCGAAAATATTACAGTGAAATAAAAAAAACCTAGCCATCGTGTAGTCAATTTGAATTAATCACATAAATATGTGTTTTCGTATCATTTTCATTCTTGTCTTTAATCATGTGTCTTTCGATCCTAATAAATGCTTACAACCAATTTGTAAATCCTATTGCAAGATTTTGGCCTATAGGGCCGTATTGGATAACTCTATCCGGGCTCTCAGTCCAAATAATTGATGATGGCTTGCCCGTAATTATATGTACGGGCTTAAGACATGCAGTCCAGCCCATGATAGAGTTTGAGCAACGAATAAACCAAGGAGAATATTCATTTCTTTGGAGTTAATAGCCATTTTTACTTGGATGCATTTTGAGTTAATAGTCATTTACTTTTGTGTACTCAGCTTACCTCCTTATATTATACTTTCTATTTCTGAGAAAATATCAGACTACAAAGGCAACTCTCTCAATCCGTAGCGTAGAGAGGGGTAAAGTTATGCCTATGTATGACAGATTGATTTATAGCATCATACGTGTGGATCTGCATTTTGGAATTTTATTTATGTTTTTAAAAGTAAACGTTATTTCTATTTTTATGTAAGTTGACTCTTCTAAAAATACAATGGAATAAGTTGATTATACTCCGAAATCAAAGACGGTAAATTGTACCCAACAAAAACATGATAAAATTTCAACTCCACAGAAGTCAACCATTAAACGTACATTGAATTTTCAGTATCTACTCAAGTCGGCAACATTTCGATAGACGGAGCTTTGTGCAGTATACGTATATGTATGCCTATTGCGCATGTACATGAGAAGGAAAACGAAAAAAAATCAGAAACTAAAACCCCTCGGGATAAAATAACTAGATAGAATGCATAAGGATCAATGAGCCCTTTATTAAAAGTATAATGAGGTAAATCTGGCCCTTTGAAACTTGAAAGCATACGAGGGTAAGATTGTTGAGTAAATGAGTAAGCAGTAACTTCTTTCTTTTGTATTTGGCTTCTTTATTCAAGATGAAAGTTTTCATGGCGGCATTGAAATCAATACAAAATGCGACGCAATCCCAAGGCCTCCTATGAATGCCAATTTTATCCTACTCTTTTAGTCTTTAGCCTTTGCCTTCACTTTTCAAAAAGCACACAAGTCCAATATATACATCATACATGCGCTTTGGCAGAAGTATTAGCGCAAGCGCCTCGTTTGCATAATATACATACAAATGCAATTATCCGAACAAGTTGGTCTAGTGGTTGATCGACCCCGGCACACATGGCTTGCCTCGTGAGGTCGGGGGTTCGAGTCCC
>JAOWBN010037882.1:0-10056 GCA_028565015.1 Pinguicula moranensis | reverse complement strand
GGCATTTGCTCAGGCAATGTCTGAAAGAAGTATAAAGAGGACCAAGAGAAGTTCTACTCCGCCTGAGTGATGAAATTGAATTTCAGGTTCGGGATTTATAGTTTTGTTAATGCTGATGGGAGTTGATTGTTATCTGGTTTACGTTGTCCAGCATTGAGATGTAAGATGTTGAATAATGTCTTGTGCGGAATTCGGGTTTGGATTTATCTCAAGCTTTCCTCCTCCTGTAGTGTTAAGTTAGCTCAGATCATCTTCTTTAGTTGGTTAAGGGATCCATTGTTTCTTCTTTTGTATCTTGGATAAATTGTGTTCACAAGTTCTGATCTCCTCCGAACCTGTCATTACAGGCAGAGCGTTGTTAAGAGTTCAAACATTTGGATTGTATATTTGTGATGCCTGCCCTAGAGCGATGGTTCCGGTTTATGAATTTAGGAACCAGAAACTTCAATGGTCGGTTAACCACTATTTCACGGTTAATAATATAGATGTTTCAATCGATGGTTAACTAATTTACTTCAACATGATTTTGCACCAATTGTTTTTAATATAACCGGCGGTTAACTTCGGTTTGTTGAACCTTGGTTATAGTTTTTCATGGGAATTAATTGAACTAAGTGAATCGCCGGTCCGATCAGATTCGGAACAGTTGGTTCGGCCATTCATTTGGGCAAGCTCTCTTTTATTTTACTCGACAGTTTCTTAGCCAACTCGGTGTAAAATTCAATAATGAAACGCTCACGGCTTACACATCAAGAAGTGCACTGAGCCCACCGGGATCTCCAAATGTTGACTCACATCGAAGCTTGAATCTGATCAAGTGTGTTTGCAATAGTTCGTGTTGGGTTTGAGTTCGATGTATTGAAAGTATAGAGAAAATAAATAAAATCATTCGATTTTTAATGTGGACTAAAATTAGGGAATACCGAAGATAACAAAAGCACAAGATAAGGTTCTTGCTTGACAAGTTTTTGCAGCTCATACACCAATCAGGATTCTGGGGTATCTAAGAACAAGTGCTCGCCATGAACTTGTGCAATGAGACTCAAACAGACAGTAGAATCTTGTTCTTAACTCACACGCGGACAATCAGAACAATCTCATGATGCCAAAGCAAGAGATGAAAAGTAACACAAGTTTTCCTTTTTGAACTCAGGAAGATTCAAAGAACAGTTCAACCTCTTTAATGAGGTTTCGAGCATCATCAATGTCTGAACCATCCTTCTGGCCCGATTCCTCCAGTTCAGCCTGCAGCAAATAGATAGCGTAACCACCTTATGACATTTTAAGTCAGCACTTTTAAAGGAAGAGCTGCAGCTGATGCCTTAATCAACTAAAAACATGGGTTGGGTGAAAAAATTATGCCCAGAATTTGATTGCTTGAAGAAAGGCGTGTAATAATCTACCAAAGCTTCAACTTCAGCTGAACAACTATATGCACAGTTGACCATCATGGCTTACCAGGGTGCCTTTAAGGTCAGCAAGCGCAGCCCGTAAACGATTGTGGCAGTCAGGAACCATCATCGTTGACTCAGCCAACACATTTTCCTGCATTAAGTAAATAAAAAGTGAAAATTTAAACCAACAAGTGAAACAGAACAAGAAATGTGATTTGATCCAGAGCTGTCCAGGAAAAGTTGAACTTGGCATAAGGGATTCTGCACCATTTCAGTGCCAACACCATGGGCTTTAATAACCTCTGTTACTAGAGTAAACTTGAGAGCCTCATATAATACATAAACAATTTTTTTCCAAACTACCCATCTTAAAATGTCCCTCACCACAGACATTTTGTTAATTCGGATGTTGTCCAACAATTTAAATACATTCCATCCAATACAATCTGAGGGCAAGTAAAGTAATATAGGAGAAAGTATCTATCTTTTTCTTCATTGCTAAGAATTTCATCCAACAAAGCTCCTATGGTCTGAGAGGCCACGCCAGGTCGAGTCTCATTTGGCTTCCTTTAGGGAATTCCTCATCATTCTAGTTTCCAATCAACTATTATTAACGTAACTTGCAATTCCTAATGTAAGCAGATTAGATGAAGATCATTCCAAATACATAACCGAGAGCGAAATAAGAACAGATCATAAGATGACATTTATGGGAAACAGAATAGAAAATGCAAATTCAGTATCCGCCATGTATAAAGAAGTGAAATAAGGCAGCACGACACCCAAACCTGCTGTTTGACATCGTATGGATCAGCACCCCTGGACTTCATATCGGCGGTTTTTGCAGCTTCTGCTTCGACCTCCTTCTCGTACGAGTGCAGCTCCTTCTTTATTCTCTTGCAAGCCGATATCTTAAACTTCAAATCCCTCACTGTTGCCATTTCCGTCTCCTTTTTTCTGGACTCTCAGTTCAAAATCAAGTTTCTCGAATTAAATCGTGTTAGCCTTTCATCATACAATTTAGGAACATTTTAGACAACTAAGGACTTACATCAAACATATACAATGCAAAAGAAGAAGAAAATAGTTTCGAAAAGCAAAAAAATAAATTAGAATCTTTTGTTATCTAAAACCGGTCCAATGCTTGATCGAAAGCATAATTCTTGATATCCCATAACTTCTCCTGGATCGAAAATTTAATGCAATTTGAATGTTGGGTTGAAGAAATAGAAAATTCAGTACAGAAATTGTCGCGAAAGCAGTCAAAAAATCTGCTAAGTAAAACACATGACAAACTCACTGTGATTTCGAAGCTTAATGGAAGGAACGACTGGTGTCGATTTGCCGAAAGCGAAAGAACCCTTCCTCGCTCAAATAAAGGAATTTTTTGTTATTTTAGTCGGATATCTATTTCGTTATCAGTTAAAACTTTTTCATTGCACAAAAGTTTAGCAAATAAATCGTGTACACACTACACTACACTACACTACACAGTCGTCCCTTGCTTGATGCTTCTATTCTATTCTATAGACCCTACAAACCGCCACAGAACAGGTGGATAATTTTGTTTTTTCGCAATATTTAATTTTTTTATTAATTACGTATAATATTTACACTGAACATTACATTCTTCTCCCCCCCTTTTGCTTACAATATGATATTTCTCGAGATTTAGCATACTCACTCGACCAATGTACTTTGGTAATCTCAAGTTTTCGCAAATAGGCTGATACGTAGAGTAGAGATGTTCGAACTGGCTACACCTGTATCGTTTCCTTTTCTGTCAATGGTTTCTCATGGTATTATCCAACTAAGCTTTGAGTTGTAGGCTCTGTAGATGCTGCCACTGCTGGTAGAGTGGTGAGAAGTTGGAGTAAGCTTCACTTCTCAGTGATCCAATCAATCACTTGCACTACCCAAATTGGGCGGGGCGGCATGAAATAGTTAGAGAGTGTTAGCTGAAGAGGCTCGTGATGTATTTGAATCGTGAACTTGAGTAATAGAGTGACTTTAATCACATGTTGACTTGCATGGTACAATACTACAAAAGAATAAATACTTCAAAAAAACTGACCTATAAAACAAGGCCCTACCGTAAACAAGCCTCTACTTATAGGCATCTTTCTTCATTCTTTATACATAATGAGAAAGCAAAACCACAAGAACACATTTTCTAATTATTTTATTTGATGAGTTAACTTCTCAACAAATGGATCTAACCTACAATTTGTTTCATTTTGAAGTTTAGAATTCTTGGGTTTAGGATTGAATTTTAGTGTACAGTTCTTCATGCTAAGCGAAGAGGTATTGTATTACTCATCTTGTGTTGAAATCTTTCTTTGGCTGTAGCCTGTAGACCCGATGACTGTACAGTAGAGGCATGCTGTGACCAGCAGTGTCTTTGCTCTCAATTTGTGTTTGCTCTCTTCCACACGATAACAGTGCCACCAAAATCAGAAGAAGCCAAAAGGTTTTCTCCATGATTCCATGCAATGCCTATAACAGGGTAACTATGACCCTGCAATTACCATGGACTGTTGGCATTTTCGACTGACCTAAACAATAACACAAATTATGAATATATCGGGGTATGAGATAAACCTGCAGTTTGTTCACGCATGCATGCTTTGGTCTAGTTAAGTCGTAGAAGTAGACATTTGCATCCTCACTCCCAGCAACTAAATTAGTAAGGATAATAGATCAGCCTCATTTATGAGAAAATCACATATTATAATAAAGATCATCTCCTCCATGGCATTACCTATGAATTCGCCTTTCTCAAGGGAAAGCAAAGGGCAGAAAGAAGCATGGATGCTATGCAAACGCGGAGTCAGTTTAAGTGAACAGCGTAGGGTCAAATAGCCTTGAACTTCCAACGAAACACTGAGACGAGAATGTCACCCATCAGATGGTATATTTGAAAATTACGCGTGGACCCTTAAGAACGGATATCGATTTGAAGATAACCTGAAAAAAGACAAGCTTCCATCACGAGAGAAAGTAAGCAGGACAGGGCCTCGTGCCAGCAAAGAGAATGTCCTGTATTGCACTGTGGTGACTGGAGATTTATACTTGGCTTTACTTCGATGTCGGTGGGCACGAGATGATGCACCCGTATGCGAGTTTATCGTTAGTGTGTATACACATCCCTGCACGGACAGTTGATGAGAATTGTCTTATGAGAAAACGCAATGCTTGCCAGCAGCATGGGATTATCCACAACTCACCTGCGAATCACCGCAAAATGTAAGTTTACCGGTATGGTCATGGTCCAAAGCTGTCACCTCACTGTCAAAGGTCGACTTGTTTATTGTCCTCCCGGTACTAAAATTGTAGACCTAAAGACACCAGTCGTAAAAGAATGAGATGGCCTAACATTCTCATGCATGGGATCTTGTGAAAGGAAAAGTTGGGGACAACGATATATTATTTTCTGATTATATTTGACAAGCAGGACCATGGGAATCAGTATCTCTGATTGCTGGTGATTACCAAAGGACTTACCACTATCTCTTTATTTGCGTTGCCAACTGAAAGAAAATTGTTGTTCACCTGCAGAAATAAAGTAGCTAAATTAGAAAAGTTATACTGCGCTCTCAGCAGATTTCTTGAGACTGAACAGATATCGCTAAAGTATAATTCATGTTCTCACAGGATGAAAGCGAATACAAAGTTGTGAAGAGACTCCATAAAGCACCCTCAAGCAAAGGCCTTTTGAGATGTCCCATACGCGTACTGTCTTGTCTATTGAAGCAGATGCAATGTACTGATTGTTCGTAGAGAAGTCAAAATCTGAAAATGGAAGCACATTTAGATCCAAATTATAGACAAATCTATGGCTAAAATTGAACCACAGCCCTTATTGGGTAGGCTATCTATATTGCAGTTCAAATATATTAAATGCATATGCCAAACTCCAAAATAAAATACGGATAAATTTCAAGAACGATCCACCAGCACTTGGGGAAGCAGTCATTAGTCAATTATAAAGTATCCGGGAACAGGATGAATTGCGCTATATAGAACCAGAAGAGAATACAGGACCATATATGTTATCAGACTTAAAGAGGGTAATTTCATATCCAAAACCAAATTTCCTGAATAACTTTCTCTGATTTTCAGAAATTGCTCAGGGTAGCTGGCAGAACATCAAAAGTAAAACGGTAGGGTTAGTTCCAGATTGTCCACCAACAGGCAGTTCATTTAATTATCACAATCTCATACGTGTTGGGATTGCAGCCAGTAAATTGAATCGGATTGGTTATGGCATAGAAGCAACATGCTTTTTTTTAAATGTTAATGTACCATATAAGACTTCTAAGAAAAAGTACCATATAAGATGACTCATGCATATTCCTCATAACTGAAATAAAAACTTTAGAGAAGTATGGAAAATATTAGACAGTTAATACCAGTTAATCTGACCTGTAACATCTTTCGTATGCCCTGTTAACTGCTTCAAAATTGATGGAGGGGCAGCAACCGTACAGACCGTCAAGCTTCCATCTGATGCTCCAAACGCGAGAAGATCCGAACTCATATGTCCAAACTTTACAACCGTAACTATAAAAATTACCCCATGAATTTCCCAAACACAGAAATTGACACTCCAAAAATAAGCCATGTTAATGAGAATGTGGTTTCATCAAGTATAATTTACCCATGGCCTTGCACTGGTCAAAGATGCAGTGCATCCCTACAAATGAATAAGCGGGCTCACTCTTTTTGCGCGGGTACTCAATATCGCTTAAACTAGAACTGAAACTCGGGCTTTGGCTCAGTGTTTTGCTAGGTGTTCGCATACCCTATAAATAGAAAAGAAGAGAACATATAATGATCATGACCCCGCCAAGAGTAAAACTAAGGATATTCAAAAGGAAGAAAACTGAAATGATGATGGAGAATGGCCTTCTTACCCTACTAACACTCCAGCTGTCTGCCTCAAAGAATGGTGAGAGTGGAGTTCGAGATGATACCCACTGTCCACTGATGCATCAACCAGTAAATTAACCTGATGTGAGCATCGTATGGAAGAAATGCTTAAAGAGTAACCTCATGTTACAAAGAAAAATGCTACTAACTCATTAAGGCTTGTAACTAAGAGTTTGAATAACTGCATATAGACAAGTTCAAGCAGAAGCATGCTTATGCTATGAAAGAGAATGTGTTCTCTTTAAGAAAATAGCACATGGCAAACAATACAATTTTCCATCAGTAGTCATCAGAATCATGAAAAAAATGTTACCTGTGCCCGGCGGTGCTTGAGCAGCTCGGTGATTGTAGACTCTCCCAATCTCTTGGCCTATTAATGTAATTCCGGTAGGCCACATAACCTTTTCCATTACATCTCCAGTCCTACAAAGTGGAACCAGAGCATTTATTCAGCACATGATCATCCTGAAATGAACTGGATATTGATATATTTCACATTAAGTCGCTTCTACAGACAGCGCATAAATACCTGGACAATGGATTAAAAGAGCAAGACAAATGAACAGAGCTACAATGCAACTAAGTATCGAGATATTCAGTTCATCTATTAACTCCAGATATATGTATCTCCTTCAGATGTTGATTTCAAAAAGTATGGTCAGAATACAGAAGATATTATACCTTACACAAAAACGGAACAGCAGCCGAGTACGAGATAAAATAGATCGTAAATTATAATTATAAAGTTGCAAACGCGAAGGCATTTGATTTATGTCGAACAAAAATGACGCGCAATTATATGGCCTATCATTCACCGTCTGTTTTATGCGAATCTAATTCCTGATGCTCGTGTTTTTCAGTGAAGATACAACGGCGATTTCTGCCAGAACTAACGCCCATACATAATGATAGCTTGAACAATAATACCTTGCGACGGCGAATGCCTGCCTCCGCCTTGCGATGGAGGAGCAGACGGCGGATCCCGATGTAATTGGGATCGGAGTCGGACGGCGACGGTTGAAGCAAGCAACAAAACAACTTTGGATCTGAATCAACATCATTTTCCCCGGTTTCATCCTTTCCAGATTTCAAATCTTCTTCTGGAAGAGAAACGCCGTTGGCCACCACCGCAGGATCGACCATTGCGAATCGAAGTCAATCTCAACCTTGCCTCATCAATTGAATTCCACTTATTCCGTCAATGATTCGCGAATTTCAGTAGAAAGATTTTAAATTGACGAGCTATTCTACTTTGGAAATCCTCTAGATTGATCGAGCGGCGTTCCAGTTGCTGCTCAGAAATTTGCAGAAGACGAGAGCTGCACCAGTTTGCGTAGCATCACATGCAGCGGGAATTGTCAAGCGCGTCGTCCTTTGAGCTGGCTTTAATTTGTTAGATAATTTCCCGAATTTTCCCTCTGAACTAATTAGTTCTTTGTTTACTTTTCGTAAATCTTTTTCCGTATACCTTATTATATAAGAAATTAACTTTATTTATTTCACTTTCCTATAGAAAGTATTTATATCTATAGGAAGAGTGCTATTTGTTATAAATTAATTAATAAATTGTATAAATAAATTAAATTTGATACGAAGAATTTCTTCTCAATTTCTTTTCTCCTTTTTTTCTTCAAATGCAAGTTTTCTTCCTATTTTTTTTCTCAGCCTTCTTTTTTTTCTTCTCTTGCTTTTCTTCTTCACTTGTGTACATATTTTTTCTTCTCAATTTCTTTTCTCTCGGCTAGGGTTGGGCAGCGGATGCGGAGTTTCCACACTCCATATCTGCATCCGCGGATTTCTATATCTGCAAACTTTTTAGCAGAAGTTTTTCAGGCTTTCCATAATTTTGTAGAGCGGAATGCGGAACTGACTATGAAAAATTGCAATTTTCGTATTCTGCATCTGCAAAATAAAATATTAAAAAAAACAAAAAACGTTCAATACTTTTTTTATTTGTAAATTGTGGTATGTTATTGTTATTTCAGCTGACAATACCCAATGTCCAGCTGACCTAAACATTCAGTGATTCTTCTAATTTTTATTCTATTCATTGATTCTTCTAATTTTTATTCTAAGCGTAAATTGTTCACATTTGACATTTTGTACATTTCGTAAATTGTTCAGTGTTCATAAGAAGATTTTAATTAATATGATATTGGCTTTTTCAGATTATTAAAATGAAGTCCATTCAGTGTTTCTCTTCGAAATCCTTGTTTCTATTTTATTTCATGAATGATGAATGACATTTGTTATTGTAAGTTTAGCAAAGTTTTTCATTGCAATTTGTTGTTGCTGATTTTTTTTCCTTTAAAAAAAATTCCGGAACATTCGTTTTCGCATCCACTTTCACTTTTTTTTTTGGCGAAAGCGAATTCTGCATTCCGCATTCCTCACAATACTTGTGGAGTGGAATGTGGAATCAAAAATGATTTTTTGCAAAAATGCGAAAGGGGTGGGTGTGGATGCGGAACTTTCGTTGCACACCTCTACTCGCTGTCTTCTTTTTTCTTCTATCTTGTATACATATTTATACCAGTGACACATTCATTCATGTCCCATGCTTCAATTTAACTTTAATACTATTCAACCCTATTCATTATTATTGAACACTATTTAATACTATTTAACATAATTGTTTGATCCATCATCAAAATCGATTTCACATTCATTCCATAACACTATTCGTTAATCTTGATTTTTAAAGATTTTAAGAAAGTTCAAAGTAAGGTCGGATTTCGGGGGCCTGCCCACCCTGTCCCAATATCTCCTCCCAATTGCTTTTCCCCTTTAAAAAGTTTTTATCCCTAAAATTTTAACTCAGTTCATTCAAAGTCAAAGTTAATGTTCTTAATTCAGACTTTCTTTGTATAATCAACATAGAATATTTCGAATCAGAGCAAACTTGAAGAAATTGCCTTTGACTTAGAGCTTTGGCATCCACTTGCATATCTCTATTATTAAGTATTTCACATTGAGGATAAGATAAAACAGCAAAAAGAGAACAAAAGCATAAACCAAAATTTGAATCAATGAATCTTAAGCGCTTGTGGTATCATCAACTGGATTCCAGACTCTGTTTAAGAACCACATTGAATCAGCTTCCACAGCGTATCCATCTTGATTACGATGCCAACTGTAATAAGCATGAGTTCGGTTCTTAATATCAAATGTTCCATGGCCAAAGCTGGCCTCTCTAAAAGCGGAGTACTGAGGCTGTGGGTCTGTCATGCTGAAAAGAAAATGAGTTTGAGTATTAGTATTGTGCCATAAAAAAACGTTTTGAATCTACGGGAAGTTCATTAATAAGGAATGATGAGTCATAGGGGAGAAATAGAATCTGTGGTTTACTTGTAAGCCAGGCCTTCAATATTTCCTCCATCTCCGATGGTTACATACACCGGGGCGGACAGGTCTTTCACCGGAGTGCAAAGTCCGTTGACAAGGTTGTAAGCGACGTTAGAAACGCGCTCCTGCAAAGATACGAGCTTACTCTTATTAAACAAGACATACGAGTTGAGTTTGGCTACTTTCAGGAGAGTTGGGATTACATACAGATCTCTCGTATGCATGAACATGGCCGGCGAACACAACATCGACTTTGTACTGTACAAGCCAAGGCTCAAACATGACTCTCATGGTTTCTCCTTCCATAAAGTGATAGTTGTAACTGTTGTACCATGGAGAATGCACTAGAACAATCAGCCATGGAGTCTCAGACCGGTTAACTTTG
>JAOWBN010037871.1:0-10056 GCA_028565015.1 Pinguicula moranensis | reverse complement strand
GACTAATGTCATCTATTCCGTTCAATGCCTTGCGCTCCAAAGCATCATCATCCGGCCATCGGCGCACTAGGGCACCACGCCGGGGCCATGCTAGCAGTCACTGCTGTGACGCGACGCGCGCACACAAAAATACGCTGTTTGCACAGATTTAATGTGACGCGTGACGTACACGCACCGTCGTGAACGACGCGATCATATGCTCCGATCGGCTGCGGCGTGTGACATACACACACCACCGTGAACTATGGCGGGCAGTGGAACGGTGACCGTCGATTACGAAAATTGAATCGGCAGTTTAGGCCGGAAAATAAACGAAGATCGGATTAGTTACGTGATTAACAAAAAAATGAACATAATCAGATATCGAAAATTAGCTCGTGTACCACAGTAAAAAATATAACTTGAGTTTATTATAAAGTATATAAAATGTAGTCAAGACCAACTTGCTTTCATGGGGTGTACAGCATGATTTATTAATCACTTTGAAGTCAAAGGATAACAAAATTCTACACAATGTCATTTTGGATAAGTCTTCTCCGAAAGGAAGGCAAATATCTGAGACACTTCACGCCTGCTCACATCCAGTATCTGGACCAAAGGGACACACAATTACGATGACCGATAAATACAGTCCTATCCAAAAGGAAGGAAAATATCTGAGACACTTCACGACTGCTCACATCCAATATCTGGACCAAGGGGACACATACGATAACCCATTAATAGTCTCCTCCTCCTACATTATCAGGAAATTTAAGTTTGGCAAAGGAAAACAGTATATATGATATATCATGATCACAGGAGAAGTGATATACTGCACTCTTTTTCACACGCATTTCACACGAATGGTAGACCCCACACAGAATGGATGGATGAGATTAGTTGGGTACTGGGTTTAACATAAAATGAGTGGATGGGATGAGTGGGGTCCACTATTCTTGCAAAATAAGTGTAAAAAAAGAGTGTCGTATATCATTGCTCTGATAACAGAATTGCCATATAATTTATTACCGACAATTCCATATAATTTATTATCATAGATAAATTCTCTTGGAAAAGAACCTGAATATTTTGACCACAACTTGAAATTTCGGATAAGAGAGAGAGGACGGTACAGTTACGATGAGAAGGTTTGATAATAGTGTCCATGCTGAAAATTATGAAATTTAAAGAAAACTTATTTTGAAATAGACATTCAAGAAAATAAAGTTTTACATCGAAGAATACTTTTGCGATTTGTTAGTTTTTTTTTAAAGATAAAACTGATTTTCGAATACAACGGAGCAAAAAGTTTGTCTCGAGCGGAATGATAATACAAGGAACATTTTAAGAATGAAATCATGCATGTTTCAAGTGAAATGAGAAATGTTTTGAATCAGAAAATTTTGCACTTTGATGGAGAAAATAAGTTAGAAGCAAGATTAAGAAGAAAATAAAGCATGAAGGCAAAAGAGAGAATAAAAAGTACATTTGTTACGAAAAAAGTTAAAAGCAAGATACTTTAGAAAGAAGAGAAAACAAAGTTTTTGAAATGATTGAGTCGTTTAGTATTCACATTATACATGGGCATCTTTTGTTCAGTCACATAAAGACCATTGAAGAAAGGAACACTAGCATAACATAAACCATTTCGAAAAATGGTACAAAATCTGTCAACCATAACAAACATATATCCCATAGATGTAAGTTGCGATACAGACATAATGTTACGACTAGCACACGGAACATAATATACATTCAAAAGTTCCAGTTTGTGCCCACTAGGCAACTGCAATTCTAAGTCCCCTACTGCAACGGCCGAGATGAAAGCGCCATCACCGAACTTAAATTGCATGTGGCCCCTTGCCAGCTTTCTATGTCTTCTGAGTGCCTGCATATCAGAACAAATATGAGCACCTGCTCCTGAGTCCACGACCCAAGAGGTAGAAGAAGCAGCAGCAAAATTAACTTCAACAATATGAATACCTGAAGTAGATAACATTTATAACGCCTTCGGTTCTTCCAGGAACTTCAGCCATGACCGTTTAAAATGTCCTTTGCCTCCGCAAAAGAAACATACAGTCTCTGGAGTACAAATTATGCATTATGACACATAGTATAGATTTCGGAGATCTTACATGATCTATCTGCACCGTGCTTAACCTTGAATACCCACTTGCATCTAATCAGTTTTCGGCGATGTAGTAGATTGACAAGTTCTCAAACTTTGTTAGTTTGCATCGAGTCCATTTTATCCTTCATGACACTTAGCCATTTTTCTCTATCGGGTGAGTCCATAGCCTTGTTATAAGAGGTGAGCTCTTCTATTCCAAAAGGAACGCAGAAGAATATGTTTTTCTTGATCTGAAAGTATTGTTGAGGAATACTTCTGCGCTCACTCCTTGGATAGCAGAATCTTCTACTTGCATGGCTAAGAGTCTACTCCCACTAGCCTCTTGGCTTCTAGGGCTGACGGTGTGTGAAGGGTTGCTATCACTAACCCTCTTGTTCGTGGGGCTAGTAATCACATCGTCATGGCCTAAATTTTGAGAACTAATCTCGTTTCTAGGCATGGAAGGTTGACAACATACATCTCTTTCATGTTGACCCTCATTTTTGTTATCCATGAAGTGTGGAGGATTTACCTCTCTTTTATGTTGGCCCTAATGTGGCAAGTTTCCACCTCAAATAGGTGATATTAAACTATTCTGGGTGGTTTGAAAGATATTCTCCCCCACACCAAGGGATAGTGATAAGTCTTGTTGTAACTCATACAACCGACCATCCTATTTTATTTCTCTGATAATTAGAAACTGATCCTCTAGAAATTCGACATTGTGACTGTCTATTTCGGTCATGCACCCATTTGGATGTTCGTCGAACATCACATATCCTTTTGAATTTTTAGGGTAATGAATGAACATTCTCTTTGTTACTCTTGGACCAAATTGGCCATGTTGATGGGTTGGGTTGTGCACATAGCCCGCTGAACCCTATGGTTGCATGTGTTCCAAGATTGTCTTCCATCCATTCTGTAACTCATATGGAGTGGTGGACACACTCTTGCTTGGTACTCGATTGAGCATGTATTTTGCCATGAGCAACGCATCTCTCCAAAAGTTAATGGATAGGGGCTTGCGCCATTATAGACTTAACCATATGAAGCAGGGTACGATTCCCTTTCCAAGTCCATTGATCGGCCACATTGGACCATGGCTTGAACTCTTCTATGCTAGCTATGAGTTCCTCCTTCTGCGTTTCTTCTCTTGCTCATAGAGGTCTCCTGTAAGGTAAGCACCATCTCATTGATCCTTGAGCAGAACTGATCATCTCATCCACCACAGCATGTTTGTGAATACTGATCTTGTACAGATTCGAAAAGCGGATTGCGAGCCAACCTTCACCCGTCCAGTTATACCTCCAGAATAATGCTTGATCTCCTCTGTTCACTAGTAAGCTAATCCTTGAGTTCAGCCAGGATTCCTTTTCGTACTTCCATATATCACTCCAGTAGATTGAAACTGTCCCTTGCAAGGTTACCAGTGACCAATCACAGATGCTATCTGAGTGATGCAAATATTTGGATCTGATGACTTGAGACCATAGGTTACCAGCGATATATCATTGAAGCCAAGTCCTCCCTCTTGAGTTGGTCTACAAAGGTCTCTCCACTTCGACCAATGAATTGAGCGAGTGGCAGACTGTTTATTTTTCCAGAGGAATGTACTGAGATGCTGCTAAATTTGTTTTATTATCTGTTTCGGAGCTTTGTATAGTGACATAAAATATATTGGTAGGCTAGCAAGCACTCCTTTTATCAAAGTTACCCTGCCAGTAAATGTAATGAACTTATTTTCCAACTTCTGAGTTCTTGCCCTGATGACACCCAAAACACTATCCCACATTCGGATTATGTGTTGATTAGCTCCCAACGGTAGTCCAAGATATATTAATGGAAGTGAGGAAATCTTACAGTGAAGCATTTGGGCTGTTGATCTTTGTATATCATGTCTCATGTTCAACCCAAAGAATCTGCTCTTAGAGAAATTTATGGAGAGTCCTGACACTAGCTCAAAGATCCTTAACAAACCTTTCATTGTCAAAATATTCTGCAGTTTTCCTTTTGCAAAAAGCAATGTATCGTCTGCGTACTGAAGGTGAGAGATCATTACCTCCCCAACTTTGATTCCTTCCAGTTTGCCTAAAGTAACTGCTTTATTGATGAGGATTGACAATCCTTCTACCACAGTTAGGAACAAAAAAAGGGAAAGAGGATCACCCTGTCTCAAACCATGCTGTATCTTAAAATTTCCTGCGCTACTCCCAATGATGAGTATTGCAACCTGTGGTGAGGTTATGCATTCCATCATCCAATGGATCCAAACTTGGCAGAATCCAAGTTTATGTAGCATGGAATTTAAAAAATTCCAGTCAACTGAGTTGAATACTTTTGAAAAATCTAACTTTAACAGAGCTGCAGATTTCTTTGCTTGCTTAATTGAATGGATTGCTTCAATGGCAATGAGAATACCATCTGTTATCTGTCGTCCCTGAACAAAACATGTTTGGCTGCTTCACTTTATGAATCACTCTTTTCAACCTATTAGCCAGCATTTTAGTTAAGATTTTGTAGCTGTTACTTACCAAAGATATTAGCCTGTAATCCTGCAATTCCGTGGGGCAGGAAATTTTTGGGACAAGTGAGATGAAGGTTGAGTTAATACCTTGTCCGAGCCGCTTTCCTCAGTAGAAGTCCTTCAGAAATGAGATAAAGTCTTGCTTCATGACAGCCAATGCTTCTGTATGAACAAAAAATTGTATCCATCCGGCCCTGGGCTTTTACTTGCCATGCAACTCCAGACAGACTCTCTGATTTTAGCCTCAGAAAAGTCCGCAGTCAACATGACATTATCCTCGAGGGCAACACCACACATGACTTGGTACACTCCGTTTTCTCTCCGTACAGGAAAAATACATGAATAATAAACCCTCCCTTCCTTGTCCCCATCGATCTCTACTCACCCGCAGCTACAGCACTAACCACCGACAACCCCATCTCCCCGGGACAACACGATCCTGAGGAGGCAGCCATCAAGCTACCCCTCTGTGAAAATTGAACTGATACCCGGTTACCTACAGTACAACACCACACATGACTTGGTACACTCCACCAAGGCAACTTAGGAAGATGAGAACAGCAGCCATAAAGGCCGGAAAGATGCCGGTATACAACCCTAGGTCCTTTTACCCACAAATTCCTAGCTATAAAGAAACTCTAGTTAGGCAAAATCCTCGTTCAGTGTTCGAACGAATAGGGAATCGAAACCCCGCACTCAAATCTCCTGAGAGTAGAAACCACACAGTGTCCATATACATCACAAACTTTTCGCTGAACTGCGAACCATAAGAGTTGAATGAAGTCTTGAACAGGCAAGACAGGGTAAAAGACCTCAAAATTTCTAGGAAGCTATCCTGCGAGGGACTACCCTTTGGTTTTGTCATCTTTGAAGACCAAGATACATCTATACTCATCACAAAACTAAACCATGTTTGGATTGGGTCGTTTAAGCTTAGAGCCAACATATCCAAGTATCCTAGCATGCCTTCAGTCAAGCCGCCACGAGCAAAATCAGGATCCCTGATTCTACTTACAAGGACAAATTTTTAAAGCAAAAGATGATGCAGGAGCCTCTACTAGCAAAGTGAAGAAGGTATGGCAGATTGTCAAAAAACCTATACAAAACATCATCATCCGTGCAGTGGACATGGCCTCTAGTTGGATAAATGAGGGCTATGTGGGAGTATTGAACGCAAAATATGACTGGAAAACTGTCCAGGTAGAACTGAAAGCAGCAGGTTATCTAAATGTCATTGTTAGCCCTAATAATGCAGCAAAGATTCTGCTGTGGGAGGAGGATACACATGATCTACCATCACTGATTACTAATGATAGTATCTGGCTTCTCAACTGGCTTGATGACCTTTACTCATGGACACCAGAAGCAGAAGGTGAAAGCAATGAAAAGATTACTTAGATTCAAATATTAGGCCTGCCAATCCAATTCTGGAACCAACCGGTATTAGAAAGGATTAGCAAATCTCTGGGAACCCTGATAAAGATCGATGAGTGTAGCCTCCAACATCGCTACTTAGAGGCGTTTCAAGTCCTAATAAGGAGCGATCAGAGACAGAACATACCCAATGTAATCCACATCTCTTTGGAAGATGCAGAATATACTCTTTAATAGTAAAGGAGATTGGACCTGAACGGTTCCAACTGAAAACAGATTAGGATTTCTCTGATGTGAGCTCCTTTGCATCCCCTTTTCATCCACTCTAGCGTCATTAGAGGATTTTTCACTGGATAGTCAACACCATAGAAGATCAACCACTGCCATCTCCATCCTCGAAAGTAATGAAAGCCCCTACACCAAATCTTGCTGCAGATAATAGTACACAGAATGGTACCAATTATGTTTCACCCAAAACTTCAGCCCCTGGAGAGACTATTAGACTGCCCAAACCTCCGTGGCCAACTGCAATACATCTGAGCTGGAGCATGCCAACCCTCCTATGGAACATACCTTTAAAAAATCCAAGACTCCAGAGGAAAAAGATCATAGCAGTGATAAATCACATGTCCAAAAAAGATCAGGGGAGATTAGTAGCAATACACCTTCTAAGGTATCTGATACATTTTTACTTAACACTGATATGATTATGTCCCCTGTTGTCTCTGAATCTCAGGTGGAGAAGCAAAATACAAACTTCAAGGAACTCACCTTTGAAGAATTCAAAACTCCTAAGGCACAAGAACATAACAGTGACAAATCACATGTCCAGGAAAGATTAGGGGTGATTAGTAGCAAAACACCTTCTCTGGTAGCTGATACATTTTTACATAACACTGATATGATTATGTCCCTGATTGTCTCCGAATGTCAGGTGGAGGAAAAAAAATACAACTTCAAGGAACTCAATATAGTTGCTGAGGCTTCTGACACTACTGGAAGATAGGAAAGCCCAAACATAAATAATGCAGATGGATTCCCACTCTTAGGATCTATGAGCAGCAGAGCTCACTCAACACCAAGGGAAAGAAAAATTATAAGACAACCAGTTCAGAGGAGATCAAGAACTTGAAGCCAGACTAGGAAGGAAATATCAAATATATCTTCAGCTCAGGTTCAAAAAGAAGGGCTTCAGAAGTGGCTGGGACAACTAGTTCGCAACATCTCTACAAAACTTGTAACTGCCTCCACATCTATAATACAGGAATTATCTGTGAAACAACAATAAAGAGAGGTTGATTTCACAATGAATCTTGGAGTCAATCTGGGACTTTCATATGGTCAAAACGAAGAAGAAACTAGAGAACACCTCATCAAGCTGAGTTCTATCAATAGAAAATCTAAAAAAACAGCTACTCTAGGTAGTAAGAAGAAAGGGGATGACAAAACCTTTAAATGAAGATCATCTCCTATAATGTTAGAGGCTTGTGTAGCCCAGGGAGAAAGAAAAGAGTTCGTGAGCTTGTCAAAAGAGAGAGACCAGAATTTATTAGCATTCAAGAAACAAAAATGATAACAGTGGAGGAAAGAATGTGCAACAAACTATGGTATGATAAGGAGTATGAGTGGATATATCAAGGCTCAAAAGGACAATCTGGTGGTTTACTCTGCATCTGGAACAAAAACAACTTCACAAAAGAAATCATATTGTCAAGAGAAGGATTTATGGGAATAGCAGGTCAGTGGCACAATGAAACTAGCTTATCAAATATGATTAATGTCTATGGCCCGAGAGAATTCTCAGCAAAACAGCAACAATGGAACAAGATCAAAGAATTATACATTGGGAGGGAGGACCAAAAGTGGTTTGTAATGGGAGATTTTAATGCTATACTACACAGGAAAGAAAGGAAAGGTACTGCACACCGTCCTAAAGATCAGGAAATAGCTGCGTTCAAAAGTTTTATTCAAAGCATGGATCTATTGGATTAGAAAATTGAAAAGAGGTGCTACACATGGTATATAAATTCTTATAGAGCAATGAGTAGACTTGATAGATTTTTCGTAAATAATCATTGGTTAAATCAGAATGAAGATTGGATCCAAGCCGGACTAAGAAGGGAGGACTCTGATCATTGCCCCATTAGCCTATCCCTAAGAACATATAATTGGGGGCCAAGACCACTTAAAGTTCTGGATTGGTGGTTAAAGGATAAATCATTCATACAACTAGTTGAAGAGGCATGGAAAAAGAATATAGTGGAAGGATTTGCTAGCTTCAGGATCAAGGTCAAGATTCAAGAGCTAAGAAAAAATATGAAAGAGTGGTACATGGCAACCCCTAGAAATCTGGAGTGCACAAGAAATGTCATCCTGGCAAAACTCAACAAAAAGGAACTGTTGGCAGAAAATGGAACTATTACTCATCAGGATCCAGATACAATCCAAGAAATCTACTCTCTACATGAACACTTATAATGCATCACCAAAAAGATTGATAGCCAATCCTTCCAACAAGCAAGACTTTAATGGCTTCGCCAGGGAGATGCTAACACAAAATACTTTCATACTTGCATCCAAAAAAAAGGTATAGAAATCTGATAAGTTGAATAAGAAATGGCAGAGGCTGGATTGAAGATCCGGAGGGGATAAAAAAAACTATTTTGTTGAGCATTTCAAGGAAAGATTCTCAAGCCCTAGTTGGCCTAGACCCTGAATGACTCAGCTACACTTCAAACCTCTCAATAACATAGCTCAAGGAGCACTGATCAAGACTTTTACAGAACAAGAAATAATGAAAGCTATCTTTAACTGTGGAGGAGCCAAAAGTCCAGGTCCGGATGGGTTAAACTTCAATTTTATCAAACGTTTTTCAGGAGTGATGAAGGAGGAAATTCTACAGTTGTTCAGAGAATTCTAGAGAAATGGGAAACTGGTCAAAGGATGCAATACAACAAATATTACCCTACTAGCTAAATCAACCAATCCTATGAGCTATGAAGATTACAGGCCGATCACTTTACTGAGTGTCATCCTTAAAATTATATCCAAAGTTTTAGCAAAAAGGCTCTGCCCATACATGGATGATATTATTGCACCTACTCAGATGGCTTTTATTCCAGGAAGAAAGATACAGGATTTCATCATGATAGCTAATGAAACATTGGAGGAGATTAAAAAGAAAAGACTCAAGGCTTTTATCATCAAGGTTGATTTTGAAAAAGCATTCGATACGATCAGTTGGGATTATCTGCAAGAAATACAGCAACTAATGGCATTACCCACTGTCTAGACTTGCTGGATTATGGAACTCTTCAAATCTGCATCAACATCAGTGCTTATTAACGGAAGCCCCTCGGACGAATTCAAACCAAGAAGGGGATTGAGGCAAGTAGATCCAATATCTCCTTTCTTATACCTCTTAGCAGCTGAGGGACTGTCAACACTAATAAACAAGGCAGCAACGCATAATCTATTCAACGGAATTCAGATTGGTAAAGAAGCTATCCCTATGACTCACTTACAATTTGCGGATGATACTTTGATTTTTGGCGAAGCTTCTTGGAACAATATAAGGGTAACCAAAGAAAAACTTTGAGTTAATGTCAGGGCTCCGGCTAAACTATAGTAAAAGCAGTTTACATGGCCTAAACATATCTGGTGCAACCATTCAAGAAATGTCAACCTACCTAAATTGCAAGGTAGGCTAAGTCCCCTTCAAATATTAAGGACTCCCAGTGGGTTCTCAAGCAAGAAAAGCATCCACATGGAAGCCAGTCCTAGAGAAATTCACAGCAGTACTGAATGCCTAGGATTGCAAATTTCTATCTGCAGGTGGCAGACTTACACTCCTGAATTCAGTACTGTCAGCTCTACCGTCACATTTCTTTGGTTATTTATTGGCCCTTGCTTCAGTCCTGAAGAAACTAAACTCTATTCAGAGATATTTCTTTTGGGACAATGGTTCTTAAAAGAAAAACATATGCTGGATTTCCTGTAACAAAATGATATCAGCAGTCCAACAGGGAGGTATGGGGGTGCGGTGCCTCAAGACTTTCAATATGTC
>JAOWBN010037860.1:0-10057 GCA_028565015.1 Pinguicula moranensis | reverse complement strand
AAACTTGAAGTAGAGAATAGAACGGGTGGAAAGATTAAAGCATTTCATACAGATCGTGGTGGTGAATATTGTTCTACTTTATTTGATAAGTTCTGTGAAGAGCATGACATTATTCACCTAAAAACAATGGCTTATACTCCTGAGCAGAATGGTGTTGCAGAGAGAAGGAATCGTACAGTGTTAGAAATAGTAAGATCCATGTTGGCTCATGCTAACCTTCCCACTAGTTTTTGGGGTGATGCATTATTGACTACTGCTTACATTTTGAATAGAATTCCAACAAAATCAATTGAGACTACACCTTATGAAGTTTGGTATGGAAGAAAGGTCAGTTTAAATCATATTCAAGTTTGGGGTTGCGTAGCTCATGTACTTATCCTTGATACTTCAAAAGATAAGCTAAGTTCCAAAATTAGAAGATGTTTTCTCATTGGATATTCTGATTGGTCTAAGGGTTATAAACTATACGATCCTGCTACAAAAATAGTAGCAGAAAGTCGGAATGTCAAGTTCTTAGAAGATAAATTTGACTCTGAAAATTCGGAAGTAGAAAATAATTTGCTTGAGGAAATTGATGAGAATGAGACTATTGAGGAATTGTCACCCTCTTTGGAGCAACCGATTGAATCACATGCCATTTCTAGAAAAAAAGAAAGAATATCCTAAAGCCACTGGAAAGAGCTCAAGAGTTAGTAAATGTCCTATTGGCTCAGAATATCATGTTTGTAATGGTAAAATTTGTGAAACCCTCAGATTAAATAAAGATATGCATGATCCAAATACCTTTTCAGAGGACATGACAGATATTGATAAGGAGTTATGATTAGAAGCTATGCATGACGAGCTTCAATCTCTTCATTAAAATAATGTGTGGACTTTAGTTGATCTTCCTATAAATGCTCAAGTGATTGGTTGCAAATGGGTATTTAAGAGGAAGAAAAACTCTGAAGGTATTGTTGAGAAGTATAAATCTCATTTAGTTACAAAATGATACAATAAACACATGGAATTGATTACGCTGAAACATTTTCTCCTATTGCACGCATTCAATCAATAAGAGTCATACTTGCTTTGATTGTATACTTTGATTTTGAGTTATATCAAATGGATGTGAAGAGAACTTTCTTGAATGGTGAATTGGAAGAGGACATTTATATGAGCAACTAGAAGATTTTTTGGTTCAAGGAAGTGAAAGTAAGGTATGTAAACTAAATCGGTTCCTCTATGGTTTGAAGCAAGCCTTTTGACAATGGAATATAAAATTTCATGAAAAAGTCATTGTTTCTGATTTTATTCAGAATTCAGCAGAGCCATGCATTTATATTAAGAAAGTGAGAGAAGATATTATGTTCTTAACATTATATGTTGATGATATTATTTTGGCTGGGAACAACAATCATCTTTTACTTGAGACAAAGAAGTGGTCATTCTTTGTATTTGAAATGAAAGACTTGGGAGAAGCTTCTTTTATCCTTGGGATTAAAATTGTTCGTGATAGAGTTACATGAAAGATTTTGTTGTTACAAGAGAGTTATATTACTTCTATACTTAAGAAGTTTAATATGACAATGTGCATAGAAGGAAAGATTACATACAATTCTTCTATCAAATTGAGCAAGGGGCAATGCCCAAAGTCTTATTCACGTTCTCTTAATCCTGAGAAATATCCCGATGCTTCTTCTGTGGGTAGCTTGATGTATGCTATGACTTGTACTAGACCTGATCTTGCTTATGCATTGAATTACTCAGTCGATTTCAGTCAAACCTAGGGTATGCTCATTGGAAAGCTGTGAAGTGGGTTCTAAAATATCTTAAACGCACCAAGTCTTATGCACTCTCTTATCAGGTAAAATTCTTGGATATTTATGGTTATTCAGATTCAGATTATCAGGGTTGTATTGATACTAGAAAATCTACTTCTGGATTCATTTTCATGTTCTCTGAAGCTGCTATTTAATGGAATAGTAAGAAACAAGAGATTGTTGCTCAATCTACCATGAAAGCTGAGTATGTGGCTATGAATCATGTGGCGAAAGAAGCAGTATTCTTGAATAGATTTAAGAATGAGATGCTTAGAGTTCCATGTGTAAAACATCCTATTCGGATTTTGTGTGATAACACAGCTGCTACAGTCATATCGAGAAATCCAAAGTGTCATTCCAAAGCTAAGCATATAGAAGGGATATTTCACTACATTCGTGATATTATCAAAAGGGGAGAAGAAACTATTGAGAAAATTCTTTCTGCCGCAAATCTAGCAGATTCATATACCAAGTTTTTAAGCATTTCTATATTTACTGAACATGTGAACAATATGGGGTTTGTTGTTTTGTGACTCAAATATAAGTGGGAGATTTTTTATTATTCATTTATATCTTGATGTGTTTGATATATGTGATTGATTCTTACTCGATTTGATATGCGCACATGTTGTCCTGACTCAGGGCTTAGTTTCACATTGTTTATGCTTTAGATGCATTTATTGATGGGTTTGTGGAATGGCATCTATAAGGTGAAGAGTCGAATAGCTTAGGCCTATGGACGTGGTAGAGGCATAGTCCTTAGTGACCTATGACAGTCAATATTGCTATAATAGCAAGTATACTGTGCAATAATAAGTATCATTTGATCGTTGAATCCAGTTTAGTTCTCTTGTCAGACCCAGCCTCGGTATATTGAAAACAAACTATGCAGACCTGGAATAGCTGTATGCCTCGTAATTGGTATACTCATGTATTATTCTTGAAAAAAAATTAAGTGGGAGATTGTTGAAAAATAATTTTGTTTAAAATTATTTTTACAAAAAAATTATTTTAAAGATTGTTTTGTTTTAAATTATTTTGGAGTCAAAACGGAATAAGTTTTAAAAGACTTTCACTTAATTGAAGTGATCAAGGATATGGACTTATGAGATTGAATTAAATTGGTCCAAATTCAATACCACTTACCTATGACAAGAAAATTAAGTGGTAGAGGGTCTGCCTATTAATGGTTTGGGTTAAATAAATAACTCCAAGGTCACACGGTTGTCGAATCTAAAAAATCTTTTAACCTGGCTGGTTTCCTTTGGGAGAGGAAGATTCAAAAAATTGTGATATCCTTGGGTTTTGAAACTGTTGAAGATTTCGGAAGACAAGCATGTGAGGTAATTCTTGATTACTTTATTTATTTGATTATTTTTGTGTTTGTGAATCATCTCCAACAAATTCTTCATCCAATTACTTGGACGCGTGTCAACCAACCACCGCCCTAACCAATGGCCCGTTAAATCGACACTGCAGCCACTCCACTTACCCAACTTTAATAGTCGACACGTAAATCTTTATTGGAAATATATTGAATCTTGTAATGCTGTTGGCCGTAAAATTCTATTGTACTATTTATTGCATAATAAAAAGTAAATAAATTATCCCTCGCCCTTTTGGGTGTGTGATTAAGATTGGACACAGGAGAATAATGGGGCGTGTGGGTGGGGATAGTGACCCCTCTCCATGTGGGTTGGTTATCCGTTGGAATGAGGCATCATAAAACCACTTCTTTAACTCCAACCGGCATTTCAGCGGTTGAAGCCCCTGACATATCATGGCTTGTCAAGAGGTGCAAGATTCGATTCCTCAGAAGAAAGTGTGTTGAACGTCCTGAGGCCCGCCTTTGGCCCGATCCATGTGTTGTGGGCGTCGTACATGGGTCCATGTGGATTAGTCGGTTATTTCGATAGTCACAAGTTATCAAAAAAATAAAACGACTTCTTTACAGAAACCCATCACGATTTCAAATTGTTCCAATCTGGTTAGTTTGTAAGGGCAGTTTAGTCCATTGAACATGTAAAAAATCTACATTTATATAAGTGACTCCCACCTCAACCCATCATCCCATCCACCCCCAAAGAACCTTATAGTGTATTCTTTTTTTTTACTTATCAAAAAAAAAAAAAAAAGTGTATTCTTTTTAAAAATTTGTATTCGTCGTCTACTATTTAAGGTTGTGTTTCAATTAACTTCAGATTTTTAAGAAATAACATTGAGAAAGATAGTGAAAGTATCTTTTTATGGAATTTTGGGATGTTTACAACAATTCTCAAATAGCTTCTAATTTATTATGAATGTCATTCTACAGTTAAGTAGGTTCACACCAACTTCATCTAAATGTTTTTTCAACTTCTACAGGCAAAAGCTAAAGTTCAATTTTACAACAATAAATGAGGTGCTTTTGTTGTATTGAAGCTAAAAATTGCTTGCGAAAAGGTGTCTATGTCCCGCCCCTAGAGTGGATACGGATAAAAATTACCGTATATAAGTGTCCTAAGGAGTTGTGATTCATGTAAGATTTTATTATTATTAGAATTATATTATAAGTAGGATTCCAACCAGCCAGAATCATTTTTTGGAAAAAATAAATTATTTTCTGTTCTGACAAACGATTTTTGGCGGTTTGACTAGTGAAAATCTTGAAAAACATTAAAAAAACATAGCAAAAAATTGGCAGAAATCGGTCGAAAATCACATTTCATTCATTTTATTTTATTTTATGTTTTTTTAGGATTTTCAAGTTATAAAATATATAAATTTAAAACTTATAAAACTTAAAAATTTATATAACACTTATTAAATTATATAACTTGTAATACTTATAAATTTGAAGGGAGCGGATCCGTGTACCCATTAATGAACCCACTAATAGACAAAAAAATCCTTACCGTTGATCTTATTTGACATCAACGGCCAAGATCATCTCAAATAATCCAACTTTCACACGCAGAACACAAAAACCCTCATACTTTTCACCATGAATTTGCAATATCAAATTCTAGAAGACAGCACAATCAGCAGATGATGACTTCCTCAATTAGGCACTGAGTAAATTTGTTTGAATTGGAGGGAGAGAGAAAACTCATAGAAGAAGGTTGGGTTTGGGTTTCCCTCGTACTTTCCACCATAAATCTACAATACCAAATTCCAGATGACATCACCATCGGCAGATGACGACTTCCTCAATTGGGCATTGAGTAAATTTGTTTGAATTGGTGCTTCTTTTGGGTTTAGGGAAAATGAAAGACATAAAACCCAAAAGAATGGCCTAAACCCTACGAAAATGGCGTACCGTAGGGTTTAGGGCATTCTTTTGGGTTTTATTTCCCCCATTTTCCCGACAAAAGATGCTTCTTCATATCTGTTTAAGAAGATTTCCACCGCTTCTCTGTGTAAGAAGATTTTAGAATTTTAGTTGAGGCGTTCAATGAAGAAGACGGAGATAGAAACCGACCTGAGGCCAATCTGCAGCCCTAAAATGCATTTTTTTTTATCTGTTTCTAATCTTGGCCGTTGATTTCATTAGAAATCAATGACCAATTTATAAGTTTATAAATTATAAAAGCTTATAAGTTTATAAATTATACAAGTTAATGAGTTATACATAATATATGTTATATAATTTTATAATTTTTTAAGTTTTATATTTTTTATAAGTTTATAAATTATACAAGTTATAGCTTGTAAGTTTATAAATTACACAAGTTAGGTTAATGAATTATACATAATACAAATTATGTAATTTTATAAGTTATATAAGTTTTTAAGTTTTATAACTTATATAAATTTCCAAATTCTAAACCATGAAAAACCCAAAATTTTAAAAAACCTTAACCCTAAAATCTAAAAGTCGTAAACCCTAAATCTCCTTAAAACCCCTAAAACTTAAAACAAATGCACATGTACGACTTTAGAGGGACATCCGCCGGACAACCGACAGATTTATAAAAAAAAAATGATGAGATTTCCAGCTGGTGGATATCCACCGGAGATCTCATTTGGGGGTGGATTCCGAGAAAATATATTTTTATATTAATATGTTTATTATATATAAGTTTATTTGTTTATGAAATTTAAAATATATATTTTTATAGATTTATATTACAAATATAAGAAAATAATTTTTCCTTAAAAAAATGAAACAAACAAATTTTTCTTTAAAAAATTCCCAAAAACTCGGTTACGCCAGAGATTTTAACCGTATTTGAACTATGTAACAAACGTCATGAAACTGTCCAAAATCTGTCTGAACCAAAATAGTCAGCCGATTCAGAGATCTTCGGCAACCGAACCGCCAATTGGAGAAAACCGGACAAAACCAGATATTCAAGCTTAAATTAAGGTTTTCATTTTTAAAAATTGACAGTTCTGTAACCGGCAATCGAACCACCCATATCTACCTAGAAGTAGTATTCAATGGACATGAACCCGTCCTTGGTTCTTCAATCAGTCTTCTTTCACTGAGGGTCTCTTGCTGGTGAATTAAGACTAAATTAAGACTGTATGAAATAATTGTATAAAATCTCTTCCCAAAGGATTTAGATCGTGTGGAATATTTGCATAAAGTGAAGTCATCGATTTTCTTTCACTGTATCAGAGTCAAGTTCAATCCTGGGACTTGTGGGTTACGGGTCCACAATGCTGTGCTACACCAAAGGCTTATTGAATCCAATGACTGGGTAGATATTCAATAATTACACCATTAGTCATGTAATGTATTTATAGATACAAGAGTCTAAGTACAGTTAGAATCCTACATAACTTCCAACTCTTTTACTCCTATGTTTCTTCACATTGATTAGAAGTCTAGTCATCAGGAAATTTCTCTTATGTAGCATTTATCAAACTTCACTCAAACTAATGGGAGGGAATTGAACTATCAGCTTATCTCGAAACTCAAAAAACAGAAAATACTAAGCCCTTTTGAAAAAAGCCAATCCACAATTTTGTACGTACATGAAAAACCAAATTTGTCGCTAGTATAGGAACATGCATTTCTCTAAATAGCAAATCGAGCCAAAAAGGCTCAGTTGTCTCGATTGACAACTATTTGTTTCTTTGGTGACCAAGAAGTGAGACTAAAGCCAAAGAAAACTTTGTAGCTAGAGGTAGACCTTCAATCACGGTGATCTCCTTCCCAATCAGTATCATTATTAGTCGCATATTCACTTTTGTATACAATAGCCCATGATCAATAGTTCCTTTTAGATATCATAGAACCCTTTTGGCATCTCTACAGTGACACAAGTAAGGCTTGTGGAGATGCTGACAATGCTGATTGACCATAAATGAAATATCAGGCCTCGTCAATACATAATTTTATAGCTCCCAAACTGTTTGATGATAAAGTGTGGCCTCTACTTGCTCTAGGGGTTCACCTACAATATCCTTTGCTCTAGCATCAGTATAAGAAGGAGATGGCATGGGCTTGGCACCGAGCATGCAAGTCCATTCCAAAAACTCATCGGCGTACCAATTTTTGCGAAAATGAAGGCCACTTGCATCTCAAAGAGCTTGAATCCCAAGAGAATGACATAGATCACCAATATTTCTAAGCTTAAAGTGAGTGAGCAGATACGATATAAGTTCAGTAATGAAGGGCCGATGGGTTCCGGTAACCAAGATGTCATCAACATAAACTAGGACAAAGATATGCACCTAATGCTCATGATAGGTAAATAGAGAAGTATCTACCTTTGAACACTTGAATCCGAACTCAATTATATAGTGAGAGAGTCATAGATACCATGTATGAGGAGTTTGTTTGAGCCCATATAAAGCCTTGTGAAGTCTGCACACGTGATTAGGGATCGTCGAAGAGATAAAACTCGGAGGCTGCTCCATGTAGACTTCCTCTAGTAACTCACAATTCAAGAATGCATTCGAAACATCCAATTATTAAACAATCTAGTTAAATTGTTTGTACCTCTCAATAGTATCATCAGGCTTGAGTTTCATATTGTAGAACTACTTTTTTCAAATGACGTTATGATTTGCAGGCTTGTGATGCAATGATCAAGTCGAGTTAGCAATAAGTGCATCATACTCTTCTCTCATTGCGGCACGCCACTCAGGAAACAAGTTAACTTGTAGGAGGTGAGTTGCCTCTTTCGGAACCTAAACAATGGAAAACACATGCAGGGCATATTTAGTAGAAAAATACATGTGATAATCAGGGAATTGATGTGTTTTTTTGTGAACGAGTTTGAGAACTAGTGACAGGGCGAGTAGTATCATGATCGATTACCTCAACATTGCGAATAGGATCGAGAACTGATGTTATTGGGCATTCTGGAATGATTTCTTGGTTGATAGATAGTGGACATACATCAGATAAAGAATAGTCCCCATGAGTTGAACGAGATTCAAATGGACTAATTGGAATAGAGTCGAGAGGCAAGGTCTCAGTAGAACCAACTACTGATGATCTGGTGTTATGCCGTACTTTGTTCAGAATGAGGCACATAGGGTAGGGGTAGGGGTAGGGGTCAGTATATGTAGGAGAGGATAGTTGTTCTGATGGCCTAATAGTGAAGGTAGATGGTACAGTCTCATGATTTGGAACCATAGTAACACAAAAATTGGGTGACTTGGAGTTAGAACAAAATGGCTCGATTAACTTCAATTGTTTCTATTTAATGAAATTACTGGAACTCAATTTATCAAATGACGCAATGTATATTGGGTCGCAATGGAAACGACCTCTTTGTATAATTACAAGGGTAAGATCGCGTACATCTGACCCCCCAAACCTCAACTTTTGGTGATGGATCAAGGCACGACCCATATCACAAAGGCTAGGAAAATCATCCTCGTTAAAAGATACGTTTTGGGACATGTAAACACTTTTGGTGATGGATCAAGACATTTATGTCAATTGTGATTTTGACTATAGCCAATAAAGATAAATTTTTACTTTGAAACATAAATTTTGTGGAATTGTAAGGACGTAAAAGAGAAAAACATTCATACCCAAGAGCTCAAAGAATAGTCTGGCACAGTGTAATGCAATAAAAAAAATAAGGACTATTGTCATTGAGTAATGGAGTTGGAAGATAGTTAAAAACAAGGGCGGAACTAGCCCGAGAAACGAGGGTGGGCTAAAATCCACTAAAAAATTTAGGATGCAATTTTTTTTGTCTGCTATTTTTTTTATCAAAAATAAAAATAATAATTTTTTTAGGCAAAGATTTAAGAAAATAAAAGTTAAAAAAATATTCGATATAATATAAAATAATATTCAATCAAAATAATTAATAAAATATAAAATATTAAAAAAAATCTACAGAGAAAATGAGGACAACAAAAAGTAAAACTAACCCAAAAAAAATCCACAAAAGCTTCAACTTACAAGAAAAGAAGTATATATAAATATAAAAGTACAAGGACTATGAATTGGCATTGCAGCTGAGGATGTATAACTGTATCCCAAACTCTTCTGCTGAACCGGAGATGAATGCCTAATAATTGCACAAAGAATACGACTTTTCCTAGTAATTAAATGTGCTGTGAAGAAGAAGAAGAAGAAGAAGAAGAGTATTGCTATCTGTGAATATCTAAAGTCATTTTTTAGAATAAATTTGACTAGTCCCCTGCAAATGTGCAGGTGTTATCATATCATTGACATTCATATGTATCACAAAACGAAAATTGATAAAATCATCAACTCCACCACATAACTATAGAAAAAGCATTAAATAAATTTTTCCATTTCCCCACAAATACTTGACATTATACTTATTTTCGCAATGCATAACAAGAACATATTTAAGAAGAACCAGTTCTAAAGTCTTGAAGTAAAAAACAAACCATTCAGCAGGCCAGACCCCTTAAACAACATTTGAACAAGTAATGACTTCAGTCATTACGCCAGGAAGTCAACAATAAGCCTAATACTCCATACTAACGCACAATGTCCTATTATTCCAGTAGCTCATAACACTCGTTCTCAGATAACCCAACAATACGAAAAATACACTGTCTGTGAGTAATGGAGCCACTGTCTGTGAGCACGCTCTGAAGCACCATTAGAGGAGGGTTTGGCAGCAGAAAACTGTTTGCCTTGGCCCCCATGAACATGATTGTGCCACTAAATGATTTATGTCCCAACAAAATTCTCCTTTGAGGTGAGAGCAGCATCTCTTGCTGCTCAAGATTCTAGCAACTGAGAAGAGCAAGTGAAGAAAACTAGTCAAATGCAGTTACCAGTAAGTAAAGCTTTCCATTTCCATGGAAGAGAAAAAGGAAGG
>JAOWBN010037849.1:0-10058 GCA_028565015.1 Pinguicula moranensis | reverse complement strand
CTCAATCTTTTCTCTCACTTGTACATTCACAAGAGCATGAGATCGCTTCTTTGTTATAACTAAATTTGGTTTCCTTATTGATGTAAATCAAATAGACTTATTTATTTTCTATGATTTTACACTTGTTGATAAATTATAAATGACTCAATTTGATAATTTTGATTGAAAAAATGGCATGATTCTCACTTTGATTTTTTTTTTTTTTATATAATTTTTAGAAAAATTCATTAAAGAAGATGGATTCCGGGCCTAGCATTTCAAATGGACAAGCTAGTTTCTATTAATTAAAGCCCAAAGCTCAAAGAAGACAAAATTATTGATTGGTCCAAGAAGAACCAAAAACCTAAAGGCCCTACATGATTGAAGAAAGGAGAGAGGAGGTTTTAAAAGGGCAGTTGCACGTTCACGAAAAGGGAAGAAAAAGAGGGATGAAGGGTTCGAAATGAAAATTGAAAAGGGAGGAAGAGAGCCTCCAGTCAGGAGTCAGGCGTGAAGATTGGAGAGAGAAAGAGAAGGAGTTGAAAAGAAAGAGAAAAAGGAAACAAAAAAAAGTCCGATGAAAAAAGGAGAAAGAATTGGAGGTGACGAAAAGTGGATTGAAAAGAGAAGTGACGTGAAGAGAAGAGGAGAAAAGAAGTAGAATAAAAAAAATAATTGATGAAGGAAAATTGGGAGAAAGAAATTTACACCGCTGGAGGTTTCAAGTAGAAATTCAGAGAGGAAGAATTCTGAATAAAAAAAAGGAGAAAGGAAGTTCACGCAGGCTGGAAGGAGGGAAAAAAATATAAAAAAACTACAACAAAGAAAATTGGCCATTTGATTTAGAACAATTTTCACCACTAAATTATTTATTGTGGATTAAAGTTTGGATTAGACTGCTAGTTAAAGGAAGTTTTCTGAATTCTGAAGTTTTAATTATATTTTTACTGTTTAAATTTACGTGGTATTGTTCAAAATTAAATATGCATAGCTAATTTATTTTTATACTCCTAAGTTGATAGATGGGTGACTGATTTTTATGATTAATGTTAGTTTCATGTTTTGGTTATTTGTGATTAGTCTATTTTACAACTTAAACTAGTAAATGCATGTGATTTATTTTGGCCAAATAAATTATGTGAAAATACTTAATATAGGTTAACTCTTTATTGCCATATTGTGCGATAATTGTCAAATAGAACTTGAAACATATGCTTAGACACAAGGTAGGTAAAAAGTGAATTTCTTGCACTTAATTATTAATGTGAATACACACTTGAATGAGTCTCATGTTTACTTTGAAATTAAGTGTAAGAAGATGCAGTTAGGTTAGTTTAAACTTGGCTAGGTACAACTAGACAGAGAGGGTTAGCCATTAACTCTCGTAGTACTAGACGAAGGAAACTAGGCGTAAAAGTATCATCCCTAATCAATTTAACATTGACATGTAAATTTGCATAAATTGAGGAAATTGAAGTCACCCTATTCATATTTAAGAGTATCTCTTAATCACTGTCTATCTTTTCGTGATATCCAGTGTTTAGAATTACATTGATAGTTAAGTTATTTTGCAATTCTTTGTTTATCTTAATGTCTTTTTATATTAAAAGTCCATTTTTTTTAAACTTTTATGTTCATTTGTGTAAATTGTGTACATAATAGTTTAGATAGTCATACTTGAATCAACTCTTAACACCAACACTTTTTGTGGGATTCAACCGTATTTTTACTTATACAACCACACTCGTATGCTTGCGGTAAAGTGAGTGTTTTTAGGTCATTTAACTTGATTTTGTGCTTAAATTCAATATACCTAAAAAACCCATCACATCTGCCCCTCCGCACAGTACACATTGTTGTGAGTTGTGATCAATGATCACTACGCGCCTGCACAGATTGTCTACTGTGGGGATCTTTGATTGAAGTAGATTCCACGAGAAGATTTTGAATTCTCCTTGGAGTTATATGTCCCCAAGCATTGGCTAGATGTATGGCATTCTCTGCATAAGTGCTGTGAGTGAGGTTCTGCGCTAAGTATGTTGAAGCTACAGAGTAACGACCAAAGACATCCCCTAACCACTTCCAGATGTCCAGCTCGGTCCTGTGAGGCCATTGGAGAACTATTTCCAGGTAGTTTAAAAGTTCTGACAGCAGATCCTCCTCTCTTTGTCTTAGTACTCTTCTAAAGCACAGTCTCCATGTCGCAGTATCCTGCTGACAAAGCAAAAATTCTGCCACTGCGTGATCTTGCTAGCTACTGATTTTGTATAATTGATTGTATGACAGTGCAATGCAACCATTGCCTGTTCAATTGTTGCGCCAAAATAAAGCTTTATCTTCTCCCTTCATCACCAGACTCATCTTGTTGTTTAACCATGGGGCAGCTGAAAGCTTCCAAATGTCTAGCCAGTAATGGGATGGGCTCCAATCTACAAAATGGTCAGATTTTTTATAATATTTATAATGTATTATCCCACACCATAAGTTGTTAGGTTCCGTCCGGAGCTTCCATGCCACTTTGCCAATAGTTCTTTGTTCATCAAATCCAGCCGCTTGATTCCAAGACCACCCTCTGCTTTTGTTTTCCTCAGGTTCTGCCAGCCAATACAGTTGATGGGCCTTGCCTGCGAGTCTTTATTTTTCCATAGGAATAGTCGCAAGATCTTTCAATGTTTTGGAGAACCTGTTTAGGAGCCAAAAATAGAGAAAGATAATATGTTGGTAAGCTAGATAAAACAAATTTGATGAGTATTACTCTGCCGACTGCTGAGAGAAATCTGTTGCTCCACTTGTTTACTCTTCCTTGGACAACCTCAAGGACCTTATCCCACATTTTCTTGCGCCTTGAATTTCCTCCCACTGGGATCCCGAGATACATGAAAGGTAAGCATCCAACTTTGCACTGCATGTGATTTGTGAACCTACTCAGATTCCTTTCATGAACATGTATGCCAAATAGATGACTCTTGGAGAAGTTCATGGATAGGCCGGAGAGTTGTTCGAATATTCTGAGAATACCCTTTCAAACTTTGATGTTCTCTGAAGTTCTAAGAAAAGTATCATCAGCGTATTGCAAGTGTGTAATATTTATTGATCCAACCTTAACTCCAGTCAGTTTTCCTAGCTCTGTGGCCTTGTTCACTAGCAAGTTCAAGCCTTCCACGACCACCAGAAATAGGAACGGGGATAGAGGATCTTCCTGTCAGAACCCTCTGTGCATCTTAAACTCCTCTCCACAAATACCATTGATGAGCACAACAACGTGAGATGTAGATGTACATTCTTTGATCCAGCTTGTCCAGGTAGAGTTGAAGCCAAGTTTAGATAGCATTAATAGCATGAAGTTCCAATCTACGGTGTCGAAAGCATTGGCGAAGTCAACCTTCATAAGAACAGTCATTTTTTTGAGATTTGATTGAATGAATCACTTTATTCGCCACCAACAATCCATCTAGAATTTAACGACCTTTAATGAAAGTTGTTGGCGTCTTGGAGATGACCTTATGCATCACTTCTTCATCCGGTTAGCTAGGAATTTTGCCAAAACTTTGTGCCCACTGCTAACCAGAGAGATGGGCCAAAGATGCTCCACCAGTTCAGGGCTCACCACTTTAGGAATCAAGGTGATGAAAGTAGAGTTAAGGCTCTTAGACAATCTTACAATTTTGTGAAATTCTTGGATGAAGCCAATGTATTCATGCTTAAGTGTATCCCAATGATTTTGAATAATTGTGAAATTGAATTCGTACGGTCCAGGATATTTTGAGGGGTAACAGCTCCACACAGAAGCCCTTATCTCCTCTTCCGTGAACTCTACAGTTAGAGAGACGTTATCCTCTATGGTCAGCATTGTTGTTGTAGGACGATCCAGCACATGTCTTTGCCAAAGATCAGCAGAATATCAGTCCACAAAATGTTGGGTGATGCCCGCTTTAAGAGTAGCTACGTCTTCTAACCAAACTTTGTTAAATCTCATGCCTTTGATAGAATTCCTCAATCTGTTTGTGCTCACTCTTGCCTGGCAGAACCGTGTGTTTCTGTCACATTCACGAATTATCCTAGATCTAGATTTCTGCGACAATAGTGACTCCTTATTATGTAAGGCACGCTGTAACTTTTTCCATGCTTCATGCTGCTAATTCTTCTGTATGTCCGTAGGGAAGCTCTGTTCGGCAGCAAAATCCAGCAGACTAATGTCAGTTCTAAGAGTTTTAATATTTTTGTCAAACACATCCAAAGACTGTCTTGTTCCACTCTCGCAATTTTCTCTCACACGGCGTTGTTTTTTTATGTAGAGTGAATCTGTAGTTGCCAGAGATATCTATGGATGACCAAGCTTATTCAACAAAAGCAGCGAAGCTTGCTTCCTGCTCCCAGCAATTCAATGTTTTTGTAGGTTTAGGGCCCCAGCTCAACTCGTCCAGTTGTAAAAGGATAGGTCTATGATCTGAAATTGAGCGATCCGGGCCAAGTTGATATAGCACCGACCACTTCATAAGCCAGTTTTCTGATAATTGAAATCTGTCCAATCTGCTTTGACATCCCCCTTCCCAAGAGACACAAGTGAAGCAGGCCTTGATCATAGTCAAATCTATAAGCTTCGAGTTTAGTATAAATTGATCAAATTCCTTCATCTCTGATTGTCGGACAGGGGTGAGGCTATGGCGTTCACTGGGGTGCTTGATTGAGTTGAAGTCCCGGCTACTCACCACCTCGTAGCAGGATCTCAGTTGATGAGCAACTTGATTCTACTCCACAATGTTTAGAGTTTGATAGGTATGGATCCCCAGCTTTCGTCGAGTCCCAGGATATTGTCTTCTGACCAATTCCGTTCCATCTGAAAGCTTGTTCTCTGCCAGACACATAAGATCCCCTCTGCGCTTCCTGTTGCCTCACCGTGGCACCAATAAAAGTCCTCGTTTAGCCATAGTTGGTTGTATAACCAATGGTCTCATAGAAGAAAGCTTGGTTTCTTGAAAAACAAACTAAATCTATCCTCTGTGCTCTAACCATTCTTTTCATCTTTGCACGTTTGTTCCTTGTGCCTAGGCCGTAGATATTATATGACAATATTCTCCTTACTTGAGGGAAATTGTTCTTTTCTCTCCTGATTCACGTTGTTGCTGGTCCCTTTTGTGCATAAGGTCCAAACGGGGCAGAAGATCTACCCTTAATGTCCACGGCAATAAGCCTAATTCAATGGCTAGATCAATAATCGCTTCGGATTGAGAAGAAGAAGGGACTGTATTGTCATCTGTAGCAACTGCTGATTCCTCTGTTGTCCTACTAATATGTCGGGAGTTCTCTCTAAGTCTAAGTGCAGAGCTTGTTACAGGGTCGAAGGGAATGTAGACTTCAGAGTTTTTTGTTGCTAGACAGTTTGGTGTTAACTCGAGTATTGGCATGATGCCAAAAGGGTCCGAGTTTGTGGAATCCTGACTTGTAGGGGTCATATGATTAACTGAATATTTGCCTCTTGTATTGTAGGAATAGCTGGTGGGCTGGATCTTCCGACGAGAGGGATCTCTGGACTCAAGTTTAAATTCCTATGTTGAACCAACAGTGATGTAAAGAGCCTTTTCGGGCCCCAGTGAAGACCAAGTTTTGGACCTCATTCTCGTTAAACATACCAGCTTTGGTTTGGGGGCGGTTTTCCATGACAGAAGGCTTCTCATTAATTAATACACCCTGACTTTCCGTCATTAATTTTGCCTCTATGTCAGAATTATTCTACCGGAGCTGTGTTGTCCCTTGTGCCGTCTGGGCGGGGTAATTAATTATCTGATTATCCGCACAACTTACCTCAAAACACCCCCTTGTTCTAGAGGATTCTATTGCTTGTGAAATAGAGTCGTTACCAGTGGCTACAGTGTTGCGATGTTCGTCGGTGCTGACCTCCCCGTTGCTTTTGCCGCGATCTCTGTCGTTGGTTATTTTACTGGATAGGACTGACCAAACATCTTCCTTGAGGTGTTTGGTCCTTACTCGCTTATTCCAGATGTTATCAACAAAGCTCTAGCCTCTTCCTTGGCTGGGTTCTTCAATAACTCTCACAGTGAAGGATTCCCCACCCGTTTCTACATCAATATTTAGACGCAATGGTTCTTTTGAGCCGGTGAGAACATTTAGCCTAGCGTATGTCATCTCTGTTAGAGATTTCTTCTTCTCGTCAATAGCAGTCGCGCAACAATCACTTAGAATAAAGCTGGATACCAGCAATGTAGTGGGGTTTCCCAGACTTTCACCCACACAGAATTGATTAATTGCCATGGACGTAGATAGTGTAAGCATAGTCGTTGCGTAGTGCTTGCATCCATTAACAGGCGCAATTGATCCTCTAGGGATTTCAACTTTACTAACACTTCACCTCCTTCCATTCTAGTAGCGAATCCTCCCTCATACCATGCTTCGGCTAGGATGGTCTTCATGCTTCCCTGGTCTAGCAAAGGGGCTAGTATGCCTATGAGGCACTTAAGTAGCCACTGTGATTCTTGTGGGTCCGGTTTGAACTGTATAGGGGCATCTTACCAGGTTTGTTTTCCTCAAAGGTTACCATAGATGATGCGTAGGCTCTGCGGGAAGAGGAGGATCTTGCAACGAATTCCTTGCAATACTGACACGAATTTGGTAAGAGCCAACCCGAATTCCATTCAGAATTGCATGTAGCAATGGGTGAGCAGAATTATTAGTGAATCGAACAAAACCAAATCTGGTTCCTTGAGTGCTTACTCGTTTTGGCATATGAACTTGCAAACTTGCTGTATGCTAAAAAGACTTGCCATATTTCCTTTTTTTGCCAAAAAGGTGGGAAATTGGAGAAATGAAAGGAGATGGATTATGCTCTAAGTTTTTTGATGAAGGTGGAAAGGGGTTTTCTTTTTGGGACGTCCCATTTTGACGAATTTTGAGCATAAGAGGATCTATTGCGTTGCTTCACCGGAGTCCATTCCTATTCCTTATGGGAATCTGCCGGAATTGTGTCCGAGATTACTTCTTTTAGTACTAGATCTGGGGTGTAGGGGCACTTGAGGATGCACCACAGTGATTTGATGATGAAGACATGTATTTTTGTTTTTTAGAGAGAAAGTGGAGGGATTTTCCTTAGAGAGAGAGACATTTTAATATTTGTATACATGATTAAAGAAATATTTACTCTTTGTTTATTTATGTGCTTAATTTGTAGCATTCCAAATAGTAAAACCAAATGTTGATAACTTAGAATGTATTACAAAGAATTTGTAATGGTCATACCACTCTAATTAGGTTATCATCACTAAATATCCCTAATCATAGTATTAGTGATACCAGACATCACTAATACGGATAGGTTAGCATGCTCTAAGCCATTTCTTTTGAAAGAAGTAGTTGATATTATCAACTATAGTGTAGTGACATTTAAGCAATTGTTAATACTCTAAAGAATAGTAGGTGTAAGTAATCATTAAACTTGAGATCACCATTGAAATATTGAGTATGGATGTCACTATTTGATTTTATTTGGAGTTAGATCGTAAATGTGTAACAATGGGTAGTCTTAAAAGTGGTTTGAAGTACGGAAGAATTGTGAGTGATCGATAAATGATTCTCCGCTCCTAAAACGTTAGGAGAAAATATCCCTATGGACACTTGTAAGAAGTCATGGAAGCCTTTGCAAAGCACATGTTTAATTAAAAAGAGTTTCTAATTAGTACTTAATGACCATGAATTTCAATATAAGAAATTTTACGCATATTAATGGGGATGACAAATAAACTCAATATACGATATTAGGGATATGATCTAGGTAAAAGGATATTAATTACTCGAGAACTAATTAAGTATTTAATTCATTAAACATAATTTGATTATATTAATTATTGGTCCATTGCCAAGTTATTGAGACCTATAGGGTCACACGCATTAACATCATTCACTTGATAGACTATTTTGCAATTACTTAATTATTTGGGGATTTTTTTGAAAAATCCGAAAGCTTTAGGAATTATTTGAAGTTTGTAAAACTTCAAGGACTTGTATGTAAATATGGGGCCACAAATATAATAAAGAAAAGTTTATGGGATATAAATGAGATATATGTAATTGCAGTAATTATTCACCAATTAATTTACATGCAATTCCATGCAAATATATAAAGGGTTATGTATATGTATAGTTTTTTTTGGTAATTAACACATGTAAGGCTTTTATCAAATGTTGATCTAAGTTTGGACATGCGTTTGTCTCCAAAGAAAGTTTGGACATGTGTTTGTCTCCAAAACAGATTGACTCCTCCATAAATATCCTAGCATATCTATGTGTGAGAGATTTATGAATTTTCTTAAGTCTTCATAGAATTTGAGATTTCCCCCTCCTTGTTTTTCTTCTTGCCTGAGAGTTGCAAGGAGTTTTGGGATACAAACTTGAAATTTTTCTTCTCCCTTTTATAAGACTTGAAATGCAAGAGCTAGCACTCTTTGTGCTCACATATAAGTTATACATTCAGATGTATAAGTTTAGAGTGAAGAGGTGGTGTGAACTTCTGTAGAGGGTGCACGCTTGAAAACCTCAAAAAAGAAAACTACTCTCAAGAATAGTGATTTTACAAGAGGTATAGAATTTATTTCCTCTTATTATTTTAAGTTGTGTAAGTTAACAAGATCCATGGGAAAGAAATTCTGAAAATTTTGTTTTTGCATATTAGCACACACACGTTTTTACACTTTTGCGTGAAACATGCAATATGACACAATATAGATTTTGAAAAATCCTACAGGTGAGTGCTACCCACTACCGACACCGTTAAAGTAACGGATTGGGTGACAGGATCTACCACTGCCACCGTCATCCGTTATTAGAGCCACTGCGGTGGTAGCGGTGGTGGTGGCGGAGCCACTGCTACTAGAGGTGGATAACGTAATAGCGGTAATAGAATGGCCTCATCCATTACTGTTACCACTAAGATAGTAGATGGAGGTTTCGATCATTACCGTTATCCGCTATTCTGCTACCTAAACCACTATCGACACCGTTAGGGTAACGAATTTGGTGACAGGATCTACCACTGCCACCGTCATCCGTTATTAGAGCCACTGCGGTGGTAGCGGTGGTGGTTGCGGAGCCACCGCTATTAGGGGTGGATAACGGTAATAGCGATAACGGAATGACCCCATCCGTTACTGTTACCTCTAAGATAGCGGATGGAGGTTTCGGTTCCATTACCATTATCGCTATCCACTATTTTGTTATCGCTATTCTGCTACCTTAGCGGTAACGGTAGTGGAATCCCGCTAATTCCGCCAACTTTCCTTTCAACAAATGAATTATGTATTTTTTGATATTTCCAGCAATGCAAAATACCCATCAATTAAGTCTTTCACGTTATTGCCTATTGCTGACATTTAATATAAATATATAATCATTCAAAAACTATATAAATGAGAAAGAAATATGGTGATATAATACAATTCAAAATGATTCAAGATAATTCGGAGATAGTTATAACAAGTAAAAGGGTAGTTATACTAGACTACTAAGGTACAAATTAGATGCATGCATAAATCTTTTAATTCTTATTCCAAACCCCAATGCGACAAAAATTTTAAGGGCAAATTTCTAATTTGATTCTTGGCATATTTTTTTAGGTTACAAAAATGATATATATATATATATATATTTGGCAAAAATAGCAAAATTTTAGCTAAAAAATGGCCATAAACCCTTACTGTTAGAAGAATCGAAAAACTTTTCTGCTACCATTACCGTTATCGCTATTATTGCCCTTAACAGTAACAGTAATAATAACATTAACGAAGTTATGTCAATTCCTCTTTCCGTTACTCACCCTAAAACATTTTACTCGGACTGGATGGCTCTTTCTAATAAAAGTAGTAACCCAATTCACTATCAGTGATAATTTTATTCAACACCTTTTATACACAGTTTTCGTCTATCAACAATAATTTACTGGATTTCCGAATAGTTATTTAGTGCCCCCCATACTTTCTCCTCTACTTCCTCCCAAGCTGATGCTGTTCTTAGTTCTTTCCAGAGGCTGAAAATAGCACCAACAACATTCTCATCGTGCAAGATGCAGTGACACC
>JAOWBN010037828.1:0-10058 GCA_028565015.1 Pinguicula moranensis | reverse complement strand
GGAAGAGATTTAGTTCGTGGATATTACAGGGACTTTTATAGACCCTTCAACGTGATCAATTCAATCCCGGAGACTACAATCCAGAGACGCTTCCGCATCAAGTATGTATCGAATACGGTTCGGTCGTATTCAGATTCGTTCTTAGTTTTTATATTAGTTAGTTAGATCCGTTCTAATTAGCCAGGTCTACATGCTGCTTGATGCCGCTCCAGTTCCAAAGGCAGTGAAGAAAGGAGGGGAAAAGACAACGAAACAGCTGTCGGTGCGAGAAAATGCAAAGCTGCAACGTGACATGAGCTTGAAGAATAAAGGATTTTCTAGAGAATAGAATCAATGTGGACTATATCATAAACTTATTCCATTAATACTGTCAGGATGGATTTGAGAAAAAAACATATGGTCTAAATATTTGTATTCCGAGGGCAATTTCGTAATAGTCAATTGAATGAGGTCATTCTCTAGGTTGTCCATTGATACCAAACACTTTATCCGTCCAAACCCTATGCAATCGTTATCCCGTTAAACAGTTACCAAATAGGAGACAACAAAAATTCATCACACAAATCCTACAGTTATCCACGAAGTGGGATAACCGTAATCCTGCTATCAAACGCAGCCTCACAGTTTTAGCCCGCTTTCAACTATTCCGTATTCATTTTGAAGTGGCCGAAATGAGAATCTTAAGATGAATATGTGGTTGCATAACATTAGATAAGATCCGAATGGGATCTTTAAGGATATACTAGGTATCGTATCTATCAATGCCAAGTTGGGAGATGAGAGATTGAGATGGTTTGGACATGTACGCAGAAGGCGTATCAGCGAATCTGTCAAGAGTGTTAAAGGGCTCCAAGTTTAAGGAATGCGGGGGAGAGGGAAACCTAAGAGGATGTGGGAGGAGTAAATTCGATTAAATTTAGTGAGATTAGACCTCTCGGGGGACATGACCTTTGATAGGACGAGTTGTATACGTCCTATTATGATTAGAGATATATAGGGCTTGTGTATTCATAACGATTAAAGATATATAGGACAAGTGTATTCATACTTGATTTATGTGTACTAGAACCGCAACCACATATTGTTAATGCACTTTAGACCATTCAGTATTCACATTGAAAGAATGAAACTCATTTGCCCGCAGACACAATCCATTTATGCAGTTTCAAGTAAATGTCAAGTTTGCTATCCAAAAACCAAAACAAGTAAATGCTAACTTTATGAGGTGAAAATGCTAGTAAATCAATACAAAGACTTTATATCTCCTAGTCCTAATATTGCATTTGCATCACAAATAGTGTACTCTACTCTCTTATCTATAACTGCTGAAACTCGAGCCTTTCCATAAAGATTAAACATGAACCCCTCAAACCAAAAAAGATTGCAAACCAATTGCTTTTTACGCAAATGAGTTTTTAGACAAAGCACGGTTTTTATTATGATCTCATAATAGTTGGTTGGTATGCGTGAATATGTCTGGCAGCGGCTGCCGGCAACAACGAAAGTTTTTTTTATCTAGGGTTCATGTATACGAACCCACTCCGATACCAAGTTGAAAGGGATTAGCGTTTCACAATGCAAAACTTGTTCATTGAATAATAGTATATAGAGTAAACTTATCACATATTACAACTAGATCCTTAGACTATAAATAAATAACAACAATTACAAAACATGGAAATCATGTTTTCATATGGTATGCAAGATTCCAAGATTCAGATGAGTGCTCATTTTTGCACACTATAATCTTCTCCCTGGTCCAGGGGATAGTAGTATTTAGTCCCCCCAAGATGTTTCAGAGCATTACAGAATAAAGATAATACAAATGAACTGTATTTTTGCTTACTAAGATGTTCTTTTTGTTAGTTAGTGATCTAGAGAACCAATCAGTTGATGGTGCACTTATTAGTTTTATGTATACAGAATGATGTATACATTTTGTTCCTTGAGTTTTTGTATATATTATGGATCATTTGGGTTGAAGACTCGAATTGTGAAACTCCATAAATTAATCAAAACTCTAAATTAGTCCCTAGTATTAAGTCATTGGCAAAGGAATAACTAGATGATTATATGCACTAGCATGTGGATTAATGTATAATCATGTTTCACAGATCATTGATACGGGGTATCTATTTAATCAGATGAAATATAAATGTACGGGTACATGAGTATTGGACTTGACCCATATTGACTTCCTGTATGGATTGTGTTTTTGTCATCAGCAAAGTCATATAGTATTAATTCAGTTATCTGAGATATTCATAATTCTAGGTGATGAGTGTGTATTACGTGAGGTTATCAAACGTTCCTTTTAACTGAGGGGTTATAAAGGTAAGTTTTTCAAATATGCACGATTCATGCTAGAAGTTATGAATTATCAAGATGATACTTTTATCCATCTCATCTTGGATGAGATTATTAATATCCCTGAGCCCCTTGATGTAGTTATAATTGTTACGCATGCATTTGTGATTATGGGATAGTCACATAATAACAATTATGTACTGAATATCAAGAAAATAATTAATGGTAAAGGATGACACATTCCTACGCTTGACATTAATTATTGGATATTAAGTAATGAAAGAATTAATACTAAATGAGATTAAAGGATTACGATTTGTCTATATTAGATTGGATCATAATGCATTGCTAAATGCCACTTATGATTTATAAATTAATGAGATTAATTTATACCGATTTAGAGATGGATCCTAGTGGGTCGTTCCATTTGACGAACTGAAGTATAAAGAATTATTTATGTGTGACATAATTAATTTTGCGAACGGATCGAGATCAGGTCGAGATGAATTAATTAGAATTAATTAATTCGATAAACCTGGATACGAGAAAAAATGAGCTTCGGTGGGACCGACTCAATTTATGGCTACTGGGATTGATTTAATCGAGCCCAGCGTGTAGAGGATGGAAAATGGGCTCGAATTAATTCGAGCCCAACTTAAATATATCACTTTGGGCTTAATGGCCCAAATGACCAAAAACACGTGAAATACGATTTCACGTAAGAGAATTGGAGATCTCTCTCTCGACTTCCGTCTTCCCATAGATCTCTTTCGACCAAATTCACGTTCTTGCCGTGAATCTTACTTTCGCGCCATCGTAATCGCCAAAAATCAAGTCTAGCAGCTTAAGCTTCATTAGTGGGGAGTGCTCGTGGTTGAGGTCTCCTTGTTTGGGTATTTTGTGAGCCAAAATTCGTACGGGACTTGCAAGGTGAGTTCGCTATCCTCTGGTTCAAGAACATGTTAATACACGTACTGGGGGTCTTGATTTCGATTTTGGTTCGAATTTGAACGTTTCTGAAATTTTTCGAAATCAACCCCTTGAATCCTAACATTGTTATACCTACCAATTTTTAAAGGATTCTAGCAAACTTCTATTGATCTCACATGATGAGGACCAAGCACAGCATCCATGATTTCTCATTCAACCTATCTGCAGCATCTCACATTGCTTGTTCCGCCCTCCTCCCAGTTAACAGAAGTGGCGAGCTAATTCTTGCAGAAACGATTCCAATGGAATGCTTCTCTTGAGGCAGACTCTCCAGCATACTTAGTGTTTCCTTTTGCAATGATATCACTGTCTCAAACTCATTCATTGCCATGCACTCCATTGAAATCTCTGTAAATGCTTTGCCAATAACAACAGGAGAGGTTCTCTCTTTCTTATCATGAATTTTCACAAGCTATTAAGCATTATCTCATCATCTGCAACCTTATCCAGGTTGCGTTAAGGCTTTTCCTAGGAAGTAAAGCTCATAGCTCAATCCTCATTCTCTTTATCAGTCTGCTATAAACCCCCGTCAAATCGTTAATAGCCTCTTCATATTTCTCGAGCAATCTGCATATTAGAAGCATCAAATTTTTTGCAAGAAACAAATGCAAATCAAAACCAACCCCATTTCAAAACCTTTTGTGCCAACTGGTTTTGTTCCAATGCTTTTGCGTGCCCTTCTAGTCCACTATAGATAACTCCATGTAGCTTCCTATCGTATGCTACCTCCACCGAATGGAAAATAATGAAGGTTTGACCAACCTTGTAAAGAAGGAAAGGATCAATTAAAATTAATCCTTTCCTTCTATGATCAACCTACCTTATTTTCCATATGCCTAAGGTTTATAAGTAAAGTCATTATACACATATTATCGATCAAGAAAAAAAGGAATACAAATAAACTGTTTGAATTCATCATGGTATCAGAGTGGGTTCGATCCTCAAACTGATCGAACCTTTGAGCTCATCATCTACTTATGGTCGAAACCCATATGGACAGCTCCCTGACGGCATCCGAAGGGAGCCGCTCCTCGGATGAATTGTTTGCACAGCTTGCCACATTGCTCAGACAACTCAACCCACCGGACCAATCACAAAATTTGACATTCAACTTCAACTACCCAATCTGGGCTCGTTTGATGCAAGTATCAATTGGAGGAAGGGGGAGGCTAAGCCACATTACGGGCAAGCCATCACCCCCTACTGAAGATAGCACAGACTACCCCATATGGCAACAACAAGATCTGGTCGTATGCTCTTGGATTCTCCATGGCATCGACCCAGATCTTGTAACTCAATTCGTAGAATACCCAACTGCGAAGGAATTGTGGGTTATCCTCACCACTACCTTCAACAACGGTGTTGATGCTCTACAGATATTCGACCTAACAGTGAAAGCGGGCCGACTACAACAAGGGACTAATACCTTGGAGACATTCTACCAGGATCTTCAACGGATCTGGAGGGACATCGACTGTCGCCAACCAAATCCGATGAAGTGCCATGACGACATATCGCTATTCAACAGACTACGACAGGAGACCCATTTCTTCCAACTCCTCGCTGGAGTTAGAGACGAATTTGATGCTATTCAAAGATCTCCAAAAATGGAACCACTTCCCTCAGTCAAAGCTGGATATGCTACTCTCCGCCATGAGGTGACGCGCCTAGAGATTTTAAGTTTGGCATGGCATACCGGCGATGAATCATCACAGGGAGTTGGGACGGGGTTTGTGTCAAAGGCTCGGTCAGATCCGCCAAAGAATCTGGCGAAATCATCACTCCAAGGCACAAAAGTGGACAAATAGAAACTATATTGCTCCGATTGCAAGAGATCCGGTCATTTGACCGAATGTTACTTTAAACGAATCGGATTCGCCAATTGGTTCTTTAAGAAAAAAGACAAGAGAGTAGGAATGACAGCCCTTACCAGAGATGCTCCTGACACCACCTTTGACAACAACAACGCTTGCCCTCACGACGATCCGGGGTTTGGAGCAGTCGCAGAAACCCGAAATGGCAAACAGGGTCTGAAAGGTTCGGCGGGTCGAAACCCTATTCTCAGTTTTTATACTCTTATGTAAATTTGCAGATAAACCTTCGAAGTTCAGCAGAAATTGCAGTGGTGCCCTCCAATTCCTCGAGTTTGAAAGTTCACCCCTGTACTTCGAGAGCCTCTCACATAAACCCCTAGTCAAATGCCACAATTACATCACGGCCCCTCCAGAACCCAAAAATACCTGTATACCTCCCAATTCTGAAAAACATCCAAAAACTCCCTATTTTTCCAAAAAATATATCTCAACCCACAGGAAAAATTGCAAATCCCAAATTCTTCCGTCCGGGCTGTTTTAATGTGGAACCTAGAGTGGCATGCTCGGCAGGAGATGAGATTCGAGGCTCCTGGATCTTTGATTATGGTGCTAAATATATGATGGCTAATGACAAGAAGGACATAATCACCCACAGTCCTCCTCAGAAGAAAATAATTCAAACAGCAAACAGGGGCCTGACACCAGTGGTTGATAGCGGCACAATTGAGATATCCTAATCTATAATATTGTCAAATTATTTATATGTGCCCTCATTATCATGCAAATTATTGTCTATCAGCCATATTACGAAAGAACTCAGCTGCACTGCTCTCATGTTTCCTATTTTTTGCTTACTGCAAGACATCCGGATGGGGACGATAGTTGGGGGTGGCACTAAACGTAGAGGCCTATACTATGTTGATGAGGTTTCTCACCAGGGGAACGCATTGCTGGCTCATGGAACAACCAATTGGTAGGCATGGTTATGGAATTGACGACTAGGTCATCCGTCCTCTAGTTATCAAAAATTTCTTTTTCCTCAGTTTTTTACCCAGTACAATAATTTACATGTGATACTTGCTGTTTTGCTAAGAGTCATAGGCAGCCATATCCTTTGACAAATACTCGATCTGAACATATTTTCTCCTTAGTACATTCTAATGTCTGGGGTCCTGCTCCAAACTCCGAGAATAGTCAGTTTCGATATTTTTTGTTCTTTATTTATGACTGCACTCGCATGACTTGGGTATATTTTCTGAAGCATAAATCTGAAGTTTTCCAAAAAAATTCCACATTTCATGCCATGGTCAATACTCAGTTCCATAAAAAAATACAAATTTTTCGGTCCGACAATGGGGGGAATTTGTGAACCAAAAGACGATTGATTTTGCCACTAGGGAAGGACTCCTTCACCAAACCACTTGCTCATATACCCCATAGCAAAATGGTGTATTTGAACGAAAAAATAGTATCATCCTCGAAATCACCCGCGCCCTCATGGTCGAATCTAGAGTCCTATCCCATCATTGGCCTGATGCAGTATCTACTGCAGTCTACCTCCTCAACCACCTTCAAATAGAAATCCTCAAGCTCAGAACTCCATTTCAAACCCTATCTGAACAGACCACCATACCATCCACCTTATCCCTTCCCTCTCGAGTCTTCGGGTGTTCAGTGTTCGAGCATATCCAATGACATGATCGAACCAAACTTGAACCTTGTGCTGTGAAGTGTGCCTTTATCGGCTATGGGGCAAATAAAAATGGTTACCGATGTTTTGATCCTGCCAAAAATCAGACCTATACCACCATGGATTATACTTTTTTGGAAACCGAATATTTTTATCGTAACCACTCCAGCAACCAGGGGGAGAATGATCCAGAAGATTGCTTAGATTGGTTATTTAGCCCATAGGAAATGCCCGAGGTTGTTCCCATTGAGCCGGCACCCAGAGTCCCAACAGAGCATGCCCCAGAAAGCATAGTACCAAGTCCTACAACAGATGTTCACTCTCCAACGATCTCTCCCTCCGGAAGTCTTGAGGTAAGTACTTCTGAACCAATAATTCTACCACAAAGGAGTACCCGGGGATTACCCCCAAAGAGATATGTGCCCGAGTATGAACCATGCACATCAAAATACCTTGTGGCTCATCTGGCTAAAGAAAAAAGAATATCAGTGGCCTTACCGAAAAACATTCAGGAAGCAAAACATAGCCATGAATGGTGCCAAGCAATGGAAGATGAGATGATGGCACTAGAAAAAATGAGACATGGGAGAGATGCAAGTTACCAATAGGAAAACGACCAATGGGGTGTAAGTGGGTGTACACCGTGAAATATAAAGAAGATGGCTCGGTGGAATGTTGCAAAGCTCAGCTAGTAGACAAATGATACATACAAACATATGGAATCGATTACTCTGAAACTTTTTCTCCAATGGCGAAAATTGATACTATTCGGGTACTCTTTTCCATTGTAACAAATCTAGACTGACCACTTCAACAATTTGATGTGAAGAATGCGTTCTTATATGGAGATTTCAAAGAGGAAGTACTCCAGCACATTTCAAGAAACTGAAGTATGCAGGTTAAAGAAAGCACTGTATGGCCTAAAATAATCTCCTCGAGCTTGGTTCAGACGGTTTACCGCAGCGATGAAGAAACATGGATACAAACAAAGTCATTCGGATCACACCTTGTTTCTAAAGAAGAGAGGAGAGCTGGTAACATGCCTTATAATCTATGTAGACGACATGATAATCAATGGAAGTGACACCAAGGAGATGAATGAGCTAATAAAAAATTTATTTGAAGAGTTTGAGATGAAAGATTTGAGAGATCTGAGTTATTTTTTGGGAATCGAAGTTGAGAGAAATCAGAAAGGAATGTTTTATCACAAAAAAAGTATATTCTTGACCTATTTGCAAAAACCGGACCTATGAACTACAGGCCAGTCGAAACACCAATCATTATGAATAGCAAATTACAGATGATAGAAGGAACACTCACGGCAGATAGGGAGAGGTACCGGCGACTTGTGGGAAAGCTAATCTACCTAGCCCATACCAGACTAGATATAGCATATGCAGTAGGGGTGGTGAGTCAGTTTATGCAAACCCCACAAGAAGATCATATGGAGGTAGCAATGAGAATACTGCGATACTTAAAGGGATCACATGGGAGAGCGATTCACTTCAAGAAAAATAATCATCTTAAGGTTCTTGGATACACTGATGCTGATTGGGCAGACAATCCAGTCGACCGAAAATCAACAGTAGGATGTTTTATACTTGTCGGAGAGAATCTTGTCACATGGAAAAGTAAAAAACAGAAGGTGGTAGCCCTATTAAGCGTTGAAGCAGAATTTTGAGGAATTGCTCGAGGACTGACCGAAGTCCTATGGATCAGGAAGATACTCACAGAGACAGGATTTCCTCCACAAGAAATGTGCCAGTTGAGATGTAATAACAAAGAAGCAATAAGCATCTCAGAAAATTCAGTGCAACATGACCGGACCAAGCATATCGAAGTAGACCGACATTTTATAAAAGAAAAATTGGAAGAAGGAATGATGGTGTTTCCCTATGTACGCTCAGAAGACGACTTGCCGACATTCTCACTAAAGCAGTATCAAGTCGGGCATTCCTAGACATATTAAGCAAGTTAGAGTCTGAGGGGGAGTGTCAGAAAATGAAATGAAAAATAAGGAAGGTTTGACCAGCCTTGTAAAGAAGGAAATGATCAATCAAAATTAATTTCCATATGCCTAAATTCTATAAGTAAAGGCATTGTACACAGATTGTAATCAAGAAAAAGGAATACTAATAAACTGTTTGTGTTCTACAAATTATCAACTAACAGGTGCTCCACGGTCTCAATTTAACAATTGCACAACTTGCACCTAGGGTTTCCGCCCACATTTACACCTTTTTTTGCCCCTAGAATTTGCGGAGGCCGGATGGAACTCTTGTTTCATTGTATTAGGCTAGCTCGACTACCGTCCATTTTTGTGGCGTGCTGGGCTGTCAGTCTCGTTTACGAAAATGGGCACCGCCTATTTTCTAGTATTGCGTGCTTTCATTTGACACCCGTTTATCCGTTACATGCAGGCCCGGCTCGTCCGTATGCCTACAAATCTCGGTATTTCACTTGATTCATCTTAGGAACATGATACGAGAACTCACCCGAATCTTCTTCCAGCATGCCCTATGAGTTTTGAGGTTGTAAAGAGCATTATGTCTCCATCTACTGGAGCTGGAATTGCTATAAAATGAGGCCAATGATAAAGCATGATCATAAATAGCTCTAGCTGACTCTCCTTGGCAGACAGCCTTCTTTAGATACCGATCCGGATTGTTTGGCGAAGTCACAAGCTCGATGATATTTGCAGTGTTATAAGAAGAATTCAGGGTTCAGCAGCTTAAAGGCATCTCCTTCAAACACAAAATTCTTGTTCTGGAAGAAATCTGTTTACTTTTGTATGGCTAGAGACAGAAGACAACAACAACAATTAACCAAAAGGTGCAAACAAGGCCAACAATACCTTGCAGGATCAAACCTTAGAAAAATCAAAACACAAAGAACTATGTTCACATATCACTTGCAGGAATTTTGCTATTTTACAGTCACAAGTGACTAGAAAAATGACCTTCATCGATAGATGAAAGCTTAAACATTACATTACTTGCAGCAGGAAAGCTTCATCATAATCAACATACCATTGATCATAATATTAACCATTTTCACGTATCTTCTGCACACCTTCTTCCTCAGCAACAAGTTGGCCAAGACGATGCATCAGCCAGTTGAAATCATCATCTCCCTTCAAAAGGCTGAGTCGAACGTAGCGATCATTCGCATTGAATGTGTTTCCTTGCCTGCCTATGATGTTTGCTGCCTTCAGAACATCATAGCAATGTGCATCTTCCTTCCTTTCGCACTTTATC
>JAOWBN010037807.1:0-10059 GCA_028565015.1 Pinguicula moranensis | reverse complement strand
TATCAGAGATGAGATTATTAATATCCCTGGGCCCCTTGATGCAGTAATAATTGTTATGCATGCAATTTGTGATTATGAGATAGTTACATTTTAACAATTATATACTGATATATCAAGAAAGTGATTAGTGGTCAAGGATGACACATTCATATGTTTGACATTAATCATTGGATATTAAGTGACGAAACAATTAATACTAAATGGGATTTATAGGATCACAATGTATCTATATTAAATCGGATCATAATGTATTGCTAGATACCGCTTATGATAGTACCGATTTAGATATGGATCATACGGGTCGCTCCATCTAACGAGCTGAAGTATACAGAATTATTTATGTGGGACATAATTAATTTTGCGAACGGATCAAGATCGGGCTGATAGAAATTAAATAATTCGATAATACCGGATACGAGAAAAATTGAGCTTCGGTTTGACCGACTTAGTTTAAATGAAAGACAAAAAATGAGATTGAAATTATTCAAGCCCAATACAAGCAATCTTATGATTTTGTATTAGGCCAAGTAATAGTGGGTTCAATAACTTAAGAATATATCTCATGAAATGAGATTTCATCGAGAAGTTTCCGTCTTCATCTTCTCGTTGTACTATCCGACCGTTCGACGCGATAGCAAGAAAATCGAGCGGTAAGCTCGTTGGGTTGCCGGAAAAAAAAGGGTCTAGCAGCCTCTTTAGCCTCGCCAAGGAGTGCTCACGGTAGAGAATCTCTACGTTGGGGTTTACCGTGTTCGGTCCTACACGGTTTTCATTCAAAATTTGCGTGGGTTCTTCATTTACGGCGAGATTAAGGTAAGTAGGCTATCCTTTAGCCTCTAAAACATGAATTAATTCGGTTTTGGAGCTCGATTTCAAGTTTGGCCCGGATTTGAAAGTTTCCAAAATTTTAGAAATCGACTCCTTAGATCCTACAATTGGTATCAGAGCGTGGATTTCATGTTTAATTCGTGTTCTTGAATGTGAGTTTGAGGATTTGGATTCCAATTTGATTGAATTTGGAAAATCCGTGTGTTTGGTCGAAGAACCCTAATTCGGGTTTGATAAATTATTTTTGATTGTGTTTAATTAAGTTGTTAATTATGTAATTGAATGTTAGAATTACACGATTAAGCGATTAATTGCACATAGATTCAAAAAACCCGAATTGTGTTAAGAACCCTAGGTTTGAAAGTTTCGATTTCGTTAGGGTTTGTTGAAATTGATTCACTTGATGGTTGAATTATATAATTGGAAGTGTTTAATTGCAAGTTTGATCCGTAGAATCGAAAAACCCCTTTGGGGATTTTTGAATTCGTGAATTAGGGATTTTAGATATTCAATTGGATTGAATTAGGACTTTGAATATGCAATTGAATGATGAAACCTAGGCAAGAGAAAATCACGGTGGCGGCTGATACTCGGAACCTTGATCTGGGCGATGGAAAAGGAGATGCTGTCAACAGTGAACCTCCATTAGCGACGGTGATACCTCTGGCGGTGGAGAAGACGGATGATTCTATGGGTTGGGAAATTCCCAGAAGGAGAGAGCGATGTAGCGGAAAACCCATAGAGAAGGCGATTTAGGCAGGGTCTCAAATCCGACATTGACTACCCCTTCCGGCTTACATAAGGAGGCTACGAGAGGACACAAATTCATTCAATGTAACTAATTTTCCCCAATCTTGCACTGAGAAGGATATGCGGCGAGTATTTATGCATCATGGCAAAGTGTGTGATTTTTATATTCCAAAACATCTCGGATTTGTAAGTTTTGCCCCATTGGAAGTCGCTGCGATGGAATGGCTTAATGGATAGTGGATAGGTTCATGCCAAATTTCAGTTAACAGGGCTAGATACAAAGACTTTGCGCGTACCTCAGATGGTTTTGTGAGAAATCAGGGGAGCCCTATGAATACGGGGTCTGTAGTAGGAAAATCAAGAGATGTCGATACCCTGTTGGATAAGATGAAGGTGATCAAATTCCAGGCAGACCCAGTGGAAGCGGACTGGTTGGTGAATTGTGTTATAGGCTATCCGAAGAAAGATGTAGAAATAAAAGAAATTGCAGATAATTTGAGAGCAAGTGGGTATCTTGACAGTAAGGTAATACACATAGAAGGTGGAGAAATGCTCTTGTCCTATCCGACCTCGGTGTTGAAGGATGCGATGAGTATGGACGATACTTTGTTGAGCAAGTTGAGGTTACATGGTGCGCGACATGGAGCACGAAGAAGGATAAAGATGTTAGAGAGGCATGGTTGCAAGTACGTGGCACACCTTTACACTGCTGGTACACAGGTTTTTTTTAGGAGCTAGCATCAAATTTTGGTACCCTTTTGCGTCTAGATTCTCCAACGTATGAGCGAGCTGCGATGCACCATACCAGAATGTTGGTTCAGTTAGAAACTCGTGATTTCATAGATGAGTGTGTCAAGGTAGAATTGGAGGATGAATCATTCACTGTCAGTGTCTCAGAGGAAATTGGGATACGACGGGGGTGGGAAACAAAAGTGTGGAAACAAAAACATCCCAATGTAAATTTTGAACAGAAGGAATCAGACTTATCCAGAGACTTCCCATCTTTGCAGGAGACAACTTTGCTGGCTAGGAGTTCTGAAAAGAGAAGGGTGGAGGATATTTAAGTGACGGCAGATAGAGTGGAATTGAAAAACGTCAGCTCTATGGCAACGGCAGACGAGGTTACGATGCCTCAGAGATATTCTGAAATGATTATTGAATGGGTTTTTGTGGAGGAGGGGCGGCATATACCGCAGAAGGATGAGGGGAATGGTACACCTCTAGAGGGTGTTTCGGTTGTACCCAAATAGGCAGATGGTGATGTTGGTGTGGTTGAATCAATGGCTATGTATCCGGTTATGGTGACTCAGAGTTTGGCCCCTTTTGGTTTGAATCCATATATTTATAAAATTAAGAAAGCAAAGACGAAAAGGAAGGTAACCAAAAAACCAAGGAAAGAGGTTGTTTTACAAGCACTGCAGGAATCCCCATTGTCATATGTATTGGCGAAACAACAACAAAAGGAGTTGGCTCAATGTATTCAGAGTGAGGAAGAGATTGGAGTTGGGAGGAGGCAAGTTGGACTGAAACAGTTATTGTGTCAGAAGCGAATATGATTATCCAGAATAAGAATTATGAGTTGCCCAATGTTATTAAAGAGGGTATTCAACATAATGAAACATGTTTGAAGGATTATGAGAATACGGAAGCTACTGAAATTTGGCGCTTGGAAATGAACTTGGGGTAAAGAGCCATCTGCCAGATGATATAATTGTGTCACGCTTAGAAGAATTGGAAAAAAGAGATGCTGGTCATTTGCAAAATCAGCAGGTATCCGGAGGTGTCGTTGAGGTTCCTGTATAAAGATTATGACCATTAATGTTAGAGGTATCAGTCGTCCGGGACGTACGGTTGCTATTCGCAAGTTGGTGAAACAACAAGATGTTGATTGGTTGTGTATTCAAGAAACAAAATAGGCTCCATGCTTGGCGTATTTGGTGGAACAATGGCTTTAATTGGGCAGGTAGTCCTTCGGTGGGTATGTCAGGAGGCTTGATATTTATATGTAACTCCGGATTATTCTTGGCTGAGTCCACTTTATCAGAACCTATTAATTGTTGAAGGCACATGGATATCAACTAAAGCAAAATTGATGATTATAAATGTATACTTTCCGGCTGATATTGATCAAAAGAGAATTCTTTTGGACAAATTATCTTCTCTCATTGTTGAAGCAAAAATAAGAAATATATGTATTGCCGGTGACTTAATTTGATTCAATTCGTGGATGAGCGACTGAATTTCAAAGGTACGCCTACTCCAGAAATGTTAGAGTTCAATGATTTTATTTTAAACAATGAACTTGTTGATCTTCCTCTATTTCAATTCTCTTTCACCTGGTTGAATGGTAGGGGTACCAGTGCTAGTAGAATAGATCGTTTTCTGCTGACAGAAGAATGGTTGAGTTTATGGCCAGAAATACAACAACTTGCTTTAGAGCGTAATATTGCGGAGCATCGTCCTTTTTTGCTGAAACTGGTAAGTCTAAATTGGGGTCCGAGGACGTTTATGACACTTGATTGTTGGGACACTCACCCTTCATTTAAGTCTTTTGTTGCGACGATATGGCAAGCTATGGAGTTTACTGGTAGCAAATCACTTATTCTACACTGTAAAATTAAGAAGATGAGGCAGGAACTAAGAGAATGGAATCACTTAGTGTTTGGGATTGTTGACAGACAAATTGACAAACTGAATGAAGATATGAATGTCCTTGATACTATTGGGGAGACCCGGGTGCTGACGGATGAGGAGATTTTGAATCAAAAATTGATTTGGCAGAATCTTCAAATCTCTTTAAATTGGAAAGCATCAATTTTATTCTAGAAATCTTGATCACGTTGGATACGCGAGTGTGATGGGAATACTCGATACTTTCATGCTCGTGTGCATAGTAGACAACAAAGGAATGGAATTCAAGGTCTCAATAATGTGGGGAATGGAAGGAGACAGTTAGTGAAATTAAACAAGGAGTGCATAAATTGTTTAAAGCTCATTTGGCTAAACCCAATTGTTATCGGCCATTCCTAGAGCTGGACTGTGAGCGTCGGCTGTCTGATGAGGATAACTAAAACTGATTTCGCCATTTACTGAGAAAGAAATATTTGATACTCTTATGTCTTGTTTGGGTACAAAAAGTCCGGGACCGGATGGGATAAATTTTCATTTTATTCAAACACATTGGGAGGTGGTGAAAGATGATTATATAGGTTTTCTTCAGGAGTTTTATTATTGAGGTCAGATACTGAAAGGATTAAATTCTACATCTATTGTTCTAACAGCAAAATGAGCATCCCCCTATGGAACTAAGTCATTTTCTTCCTATATCTCTTGTGAGCAGTGCATATAAGTTGTTATCCGAGCTCCTAGCAAACTGATTCAGGATAATAATTGACAAGCTTATTTCACCACATCAGCTTGCATTTATTAAAGGTCATCAAATTCAGGATGAAATTCTTCTTGCAAGTGAACTATTAGATTATGCTAAATCTAACAGGTTGCAGGCGGTGTTTCTCAAGGTTGATTTTGCTAAGGCATACAATTCCATTAATTAGGGATTTTTATTTGAGATGTTACAAAAATTGGATTTTGTGCGTAGTAAGTTTGCTGGATTAAGGCATGTCTGATATCCTCTTCGGTGATAGTTCTGATAAATGGTGTCTTCTGGGATGTTTAATTTTGAGAGAGGATTAGGACAAGGTGATCCCTTGTCTCCATTCTTATTTCTGGTGGTTACTGAAGGTCTAAACATGCTGCTTAAAAAAGCGGTCGCTACTGGTCGTTTAGAAGGGATACAATGCGGTGTTAAAACATATACACACTCTCTCTATGCTGACGACATTATTTTTTGGTGAAGGAACAATGTTGAATTTCAAGGTGATGAAAGGTGTCTTGCTTGTATATGAACTTGTTTTTGGTCTAAGCATTAACTTTAAGAAGAGTAATATTTTGGGTATTAAATCTCTCAAGATATGGAGAAAGATTCGCTGCTCTACTTCACTGTGAAGTTATGAAATTACCTTTTGATTATTTTGGAATTCTAGTGGGCTGCAATCCTGGATGGAAAAAATCTTGGGACACGTTGGTTGCAGCAATGAAGCGACGGTCATGTCGTGGGAAAACATGTTCCCATCGTTCGGAGGTAAGATAACATTGATTATGAGTGTGTTATGTAGTATGCCAGTATATTTTTTCTCCTTATAGAGAGCTCCAAAGACAGTAATTAAAGTGATGGTCAAGATATGTAGTCATTTTTTGTGGAAAACCAGTGCTGAATCCACCCACCTAATTCATTAGATCAGTTGGGAAGATATGAGTCAAAGTAAAGAGTTAGGTGGTCTTGGCATATTAAATCTGGAAGTCTTTAATACAACACTACTTGGAAAATGGGGTTGGCGCCTTCGAACTGAGAAGAGTGGACAATGGAGAGATGTTCTTATATCGAAATATTTGCCTAATGAACTGGCCATTGAGGATTGGAAAGCGTGGCATATAATGGGACGTGAATCAAAATGGTGGAAGGATGTGTGGAGTATAGTTTATGCTTCACCTTGGTTTAATTCGAGAATGAAGCGGATTGTTAATTCTGGTGTTCAGACATTGTTTTGGGAAGTAGTGTGGTTCGGCTATAGGCCACTATCGGCTCTTCATAAGAGATTATATCTTGCTGCAACAGATCAATTTTGTACCATTGGTTCAAAGTGGTATTCAAAGTTGGATGATGAAGGGTGAATTCAGTGGAGTTGGCGTCGTTCATTGCGTGGGTTGGAAGATGAAACTGTTCAAGCATTATCAATCTTGTTGAAAGATTGTGTACCTAGATTGGGGCAGGACTTATGGCGATGGAAAGAAACTTCATCAGGTTAATACTCTGTTCAAAGTGGGTACCAGGCTATTCGTAGGGATAGAAATCTGAACTATGAAGGAAGGAAGGACATTGCAAAAATCTTGGGTACTCGTTCTCCTTTTCGGGTCATGGCTTTCTGTTGGAGGCTTATACAATTTTGTATTGCCACTATTGACAATCTTACGAATTAGGGTATGGAATTATCGATGGATACACTTTTGTGAAAAAGATTTTGATATTATATCGCATGTTTTCTTCACTTGCGAGTCCTCATATAATCTGTGGTCAGCTTTATATGATTGGATGAGCTGTCAGGTAGGGCATGCTGATTCTCTTAACCACGGCCCATATGGGATTGATGCAATCACAAAAGGGGCGAGAATTATGGCGATCTATTTGGCATTATACGGTGTGGCACATTTGGAAAGCTCGGAATGCTGGTAGATTTTAGATGTGTGTTTTTAATCGGTGGAAAGTTTTGGAGTCTATTCAAGTTCAAACCTGGTGTTGGCATATTGCTTATGAAAACCACATGCGGTAGTGTCAATCTCAGACTTGATTGGACATCTGAGGTTATGTATAAGCTCATTTTTTCCACCTTGAGGATGTAGATAGGTAGGCTGACAGCTTGTTAAGCAAGCTGATCTTATTCGGGCTGCGGCCTGAGATGTACTGCGTTTATTTTTAATAGTGAATTTTTACTTATAAAAAAAAAATTGAATTTTTTAATTGCATGATTGGATGGTTAATTGCATTAGAAATCTATGAATTCAAAAGGCCCTAAATTGCAATTTTGAAATTTTAGGTTTTTGTTCGAATTTGATCAAGTGGGAATTGATTAATGGTTTAATTGATAAATCGATGATGGTTATTAATTCAATCTGTAGTTAATTGCATGATTAGGTGAAAATGCCCAATTTCAATTTTGGGTTACGTGTAATTTTGAAATTAGGGTTCCTATTATGCAATTAGGGATTTACATGTTTAAATTGGATGTTGAAATTATTGAATTTCATGTTTATACATTCAATTGAGTGAAAATATGTAAATTCCAATTTTTGGCTCGCTGATTAGGGTCAATTTAAATTTATCATTCAATTTGAGAAATTGATTTATGATAAACTGCATATCTTAGTAGATTGTGCTAACTCGATTTCACAGGTTATTGGGTAGTGTGACATGCTTATTCAAATTTGCTATTTGAAATGCATGATTGTAATATGGCCTACTGAGCCATTTATTCATTTGTGGCCATACGTTGTGCCATTTATTGATTTATGGTAGTCTGTTATGCCATCATTTTAATTGGCAACCTGTTTATACCAAAATTAAATGCTCTTATGCCCGGGTAGTTAGTATGTTAGTTCGAGTTCATGGGATGAAGTCACGAGGCGGCATTCAACAGCTCGAGTAGTGGATCTTGGCCACGTAGATGACACTTCAAAATTGAAGATGTCATACTACTCAAGAGAAATAATTGCATGAGATGTGATTATTTCTTTACGCATTTATTTATTTAAATGTTTTCTTCGTGCTTTTGAATGTTAATGTGAATTAACTCGGTTTCAAAGCGCAAATTATGTCCCTATAAAAATTAGGACGCAATGCACTTCCTATTCTATCCTCTTCAAACTACTGGAATAAGGTTGGTGTGATCCTACTCAGTAGGCGTCTCCTTGTATCCTTTAGGAGTTGAGGTTGTTTGGGGCACATAGAATAGGTTTGTCTAATAGGGCTACCGGATCGTGTTCGATCCTTAATGCAAGGTATTAACTTACACGGGGTGTAGTTAATAAACTGAGAGTCATATGCGAGGCATATGCTTAACATGGATGGTTTACCAAAATAAATCCATTCTAAGTTTACACTGACACTGGCTTAGTTTTGTAAAATGTAGATCTCAGAAATACTACATAGAGGGACACAATCATATATGTAGTAGAGTTTAGTACTATATTTTAAACTGAACACAAAACATGAAACTGAACTAAATCTTGGCATTTGTTTGATGTTTTGTAGATGATAACTAAGATCCCGAATGCATGTCCCCTCACATCTGTCTTGGAACAACACAAATTCAACGGTTCTAATTTCACTTATTGGTACAGTAATTTGAAAATTGTTTTAAAATATCAAAAGAAGGACCATGTTCTGGATGTACCTTATCCTACACCTCCCCGTGTTACTGCTTCTTGTGCTGAAATGGATCAGTATGAGAAGAATGTTGAAGAGACTAATGAGGTAAGTTGCCTCATACTTGTATCCATGATATCGATCTTCAAAAATATTTTGAGGATTGGAAAGCTTACGATATAATATGCGAGCTCAAGAATATGTATCAGAGCAAGCACGTTGTAAGCGATATCGTACAGCGAAAAAACTTCTTGAATGTCGGATGGCTGAGGGGGCCTCAGTCAGTGTCCATGTTCAGAAGCTCATGGATTTAATAGAGCAACTTGGGAAGTTGGGCTCTAACATCGACAAAGAACTCTGCACCGATCTCATTTTACATTCCCTACCACCGATCTTTTCAATGTTTATTATGAACTATAATATGGCAGAAATCGTGAAGTCGTTAAATGAGTTACATTTGATGCTCTCTAAGGCTAAGACATCCATCAGTCGGGTATCTGATGTATTATCGGTGTCAGAATATAGTGGGATGGTTAAGAAGAAGAGAAGGGAAAGATACAAGAGCTACAAAAAGGTAAAAGGCAAGGATAAGGCTCCAATTGTGAGCAAGAGCACACCCAAACCTAAACAGATTTTGACACCAACTCTGAATACTATTTGTTTCTTTTGCAATGGCAATGGACATTTCAAATGATCATGTTCGAAGTTCTTGGAGAGCAGAGGTATTGAGAACGTAATCTTTTTTAGGTATTCACATTGTTGAAATCAATTTTGCTATTTCATCTTCTACCTCTTGGGTCATGGACTTAGGAGCTGGTGCTCATAATTGTTCAAATGTGCAGGCACTAAGAAGAAACAGAAAATTAGCAAAGGGTCAAGTGCAATTTAAGTTCGGCAATGGCGTATTTGTTTCACCCATTGCAATTTGGGACTTAGAATTGATTTTACCCAGTGGACATGTAATGAAACTTTTGAATGTATATTAAGTCCGTGTGTTAGCCAAAACATTATGTCTGCGTCTCGACTTACTTCTATGGGATATAAGTTTGTCATAGAGGACATATATTGTACCATTTTTTGGCATGGTTTGTGTTATGCTAGTGTTCCATTATTTAATGGTCTTTATGTGACTGAACAAGGAACACCCACGTATAATGTGAATACCAAACGACTCCAATCTAACGATGATAACTCAACCCTCTTATGGCATTGTTGCTTAGGTCATATAAACGAGAATCGTATAAAGAAGCTCCAAATGAGTGGACTTTTGAATCATTTTGACTGGTAGTCAATTGATAGGTGTGAATCTTGTTTACTTGGGAAGATGATAAAGGCACTTTTTAATAAGGTTGTCGACGAATCCAGTGAGTTGTTAGCATTAGTGCATACAAATGTGTGTGATCCTCTGAGCACAAGTGCAAGAGGTGGGTATTCATACTTCATTATATTTACAGATGATTTCAGTAGATATGGCTATGTGTATCTGATGATTCAAAAGGTTG
>JAOWBN010037806.1:0-21723 GCA_028565015.1 Pinguicula moranensis | reverse complement strand
GTCTTGATCTAGGTCGATAAGTTCTTTTATTGTTATGGCAAAATTCAATATAAAATAAGAAATTTATGTGCAAAAGAGAATGAAAATGAACAAAAACAAAATATAGAGACAAAAAACTCTCCTGCCACTCTAACGTAGAATACTAGCTGAAATTGCAGTCTTCTTGCTCCTCAGCCTAGTTATTACATTCTGATGTGAAAATGCCACCACATTGATCAACCTCCTAGCTGCCCAAATGCTTATCAAAGGGTGGATGTTTTCAGTATGTGTGTATGCTAGTATGCTGGTACATGCCTCCCCAAGCTTCATGATTGTTAACATATCAAATCCATCATTGGCTTGGTACATAACTCAACTTCTGGCTCATAGGCATCATCAACTAATCAATATAGGAATGATAGCATTGTCCTTAAGAAACAGAGGTCATGAATATCAACCTTTCAATCTCAATACAAGATTCGTACACAGCTCAGCCTGCTTATTTGGGTCTATTACTTACATCCTTGTGATAAGGAATGGGGAGCTGCTTGGATAATGATATACTGGCATATCTATGTAGTTACTCCAAGAAGACCAGGAAAGCAGATGGTTGAAGTATCCAATCTAACATAGAGTAGGGGAAACTTCTCTCTCATTTGATGTCTCTCATCCATAACCAAGTTGTTCTTTGTATAGTGCTATGAAATGGATGTTGGGATCAGTTCCAGTGTAATGTTTACTGTTTCTGGTCGTCCATATTAACTAGGTCATAGACAACCATATGGAGATCCAGGCATCATTGTTTATCCATAATGGCTTAACATAAGAGAAAGTCTAGAGGTTAGGAACTTGAGTATTGGCAGTTGGTGTGGCTGCTACACAAGGTAGCAAAAATTTCTATATGATTGTCCATACCTGTGTAGATATCACACAACCCTTGAATAGATGTTCAACCATCTCCGGGTTGTACGGGCAAAGAGGACAACTTACCTCTTGGCCAACTGGGATAATGTGTCTGCTCTGGAGGTTTACCTTTGTGGCAGAGCATTCTGGATTAGTTTCCAAACAAAAATACAGATTTTCTTAGGAACAAACCTATTCCATAATCTTTTAGTGGCCTCCACATGTTGATTAGAGAAATTTGATAAATTGGAAGCCGAGATTGGCTCATATGCCCCCTTCACTATATAGAGTCAAAACAATGTACCTATTAAGATATACTTGTTTGTACCTTGTTGCTGTGGCGTAGCATCATGCAAGAAACATATGAGATTAGTTAGTTCAGGTAATTCAAAGTCTCTCATGTGCCTTCTCCAATTCTACAACCATATCCATCTTCCATCTTCCCGTCTACCTGAGTCAGCTGCACTTATATCCTTCTGATGGGCAACTCTAAACAGCCTCGGATAATTTGCTGCGAAGGATGTATTATGGTGTCATTTGTCTATCCAAAATCTTACTCCCTCTCCACATCCAAGGTTAATAGAGAATCTAGTACAGAAGCAACTACGATTTAGAGTTTCCTGCAAATTAGTCCACCAACCAGAGGCATATGTTCTACCTCTTCGTCTTCCTGTTTGTGTATTAGTTTGATCAGGTTGTTTTCTGAGTTCTCTGAGGTCACCAATAGATATCAAACCATAAGTAGCATATTTAGATCTCAAGATTGCATATGCTAGGTTATGTTCACCATTTAAAATTCTATCCCCGTACTTACATAGTATAACAATGTTGAACGTGGATAGACACCTTGCCCCCGATTCACCTTTCTCGCATAGAGTGTTGACATTGTTCCAGGAAGTCCAACAACACTTACTCTTATCAGTGGTACTACCCTAGAAGAATGACCTTTGCATGGAGGTCAGTTTCTTGATCACAACGATGGGGGCCTTAAAGAAAGCAAAATAGTGAGCAGGTAGAGAAACCAGTACAGAGTTAAGCAATGTCATCTTTCCCCATAGGACAAATGCTTGTGATCCCATGAATTTAATGATTTGTTGAACTAGTCCAAAATAGGTTTTCAACTGTTGGACTTACTTGTGCTAGCACCAATTGGACGACTTAGGTATTTACAAGGGATAGAACCTGTTTGATAGTTCATGAAAGCAAACATTTCTTCCATGGTGGATGGAGGCACGTTGATGCCAAACAGTTTGCTTTTACTTAAGTTTATTCTTAGTCGAGAAATAGGCTCAAAGTTTTGAAGAAGGGCTTTGAATGCTTGATTGTGTTCCATGAAGCTTTCCCAAAAAAGGACTATATCATTTTCAAATTGCAGGTGTGACACAGTCACCTTCTCTCCGTACACACGCAACGCTGATGAACAGCATCATCCCTACAATTTTCCAGCTTCAACTACCCATCGTAGTTGTGCCTACTTTGACGATGTACTAACTATCCCCACAAAAACCACCTCCCCGCCCTGGGGTCGTCTCATGCACCCGAGGAGACACACACAAACACACACCTCCTCACCGCCTCGACGCACCCCACACCCCATACCCATATCGACACCTCCTACCATACCATGAATAATCCCCGGTTGGTACCTACCCAATAAGCCAAATGGCTAAGAAGAGCCGCTATCAAAGCTGGTAAGGCGGTTATACCATCGTACTCTGCCATGGTCCGACAAAGAACCAGCTTACCTAAACCAAGGATTGCAACTAGCACCTACAATAGAAGCCAGAACTTGATTCCTGTTCACGAGCATCTCGGACTATGAATACTACCTACAGGATCCTCCCATTACCACGACAAGTTTGTTGGTATCTATAGTTTCTACTTAACAAACTTCCCTTCTGAATTCGGAAAAGATCATCTTGAAAGCCTTCTAAGGTGGCAGGAGAAACTTTGGTCACTCATGGTAGCACGAAAACTAAACAACTGTGGCCTTCCTTTTGGCTTTGTGGAGTTTGAAGAGGTGGATGATCTGGCTACTCTTGTTCTCCAATCAAACAATATTTGGATTGATTCATACCGGCTGCAAGCTCATCATCCAAGATTTCCCAAAGTAACAGTGGCCAGCGGCCAGGTACCTGCACTGATATGTTCCCAAGACGGCGGCTATTGCTACATTGAAGCCGATACCATCAGCTAGTGTAGATAGGAACCTAGCGTGGGGTGCCTCCAGCAGCAAAGGCCCAAAAATTCTTCAGCATATTTTAGCAGACTCTAGGAAAACCTATCTGAAGGATGCACAAATATTGGTTGAAATTTCCCTTGATGCCACGTTGAGCCAAACATTAGTGGTGAAAGTTGACAAGAGGAATTACGAACTGTGCATTGTGGAACTAAGTAAAGGTAGGTTCACTTGGGACAATTGGATAGCTGATGAGGAGTCTTCAATGTTTGAGGATGATTCTGACATCCATACTACAAATAATGGCTCGAAGGGCAAAAAGATCAGCACTGGCGACTTTCCTACTTTCCAAGACCTCACGGATGGTATAAATAGAGATGATGGAAGACACGTGAACCTAGATCCTACGCTGAAAAATAAGTGGATTCCTACCAAATTGGATTGGTGGCCTTCAAGGCAACCTCCACAAGAAGGTTCCGGTGAAGTAGTATTGGAAACTCATGAACATGAGGCTGTGTCTGATGGATTCCTAGCGGGGGACTATTTCAAAAGATCCCATTATTATTAGCATGACTAATGAAACTGTTGGAAACGATGAACTATTCTACTATGAAGGCACAAAACTCTGTAATAAATAAGATATGTGATCACACTGTAGGAAATTTTAAATCGTTCCCTAAGGATAATTTAGATGGCAGATGATTTGTTAGAAGGGTCTAGGGTGAATGGTGTTCCTTCTATGATGTCTCAGGATACGTTCCCACCTTTAGGTGCCATCTAAAATGAAGTTACCAAGCACCACCAGAGGAGGAGGTCCAAAGACAAGGAGCCAAACAAGAAAAACTATTGACCATGATCGAGCTAATGACCTAGATACACTAGAGGAATGGATAGGTCAACTCTCCCCCCAAAGTGGCTCCAATGCTACCTATTGAGCAACCATCCCCAACTCTTCTACACTGGACAACCACTAGAAATCACCTATAGAGAGAGGTTGATTCTACCATGGAGATAGGTTGCCAACTTGATATATCATATGAACCATTCACTGATGAAACTAGGGAATCTCTAATAGGGATCAACTAGAAACTGGAAGAGGAAGCTGGACTCATCATCCCATCTCACCTCAAACAAGCAGAAGTCATGGTCTCTGAATGAAGCTCCTAACATACAATGTAAGAGGCCTTTGTGTCCAAGGGAGAAGGAACAAAGTTAAACAACTAATTCAAAGACAAAAGCCAAACTTTATTAGCCTTTAAGAAACAAAAATGGAACAGGTTAATAGACATTTTTGTGCTGCATGTTGTATGATCTGGAGTTTGCCTGGAATAGCAATAAATTCAAAACAACTAGTATAAAAGGTGGAGAAGGATTTTTTGGTACTGCAGGTGTCTGGAATGATTAGGGTATAACATCTAACATGATTAATGTTTATGGACAAAATGATCCGCTTCAAAAATAGGAACAATGGATGGAACTGATGGAAGTCAAGGCTGGAGAAGGCAATGAGAGATGGTGTCTCATGGGCGATTTCAATGCCATTCTGGACAAAAAGGAAAGGTACAGCGCAACACTCCAATGATTAAGAACTTAGACACTTTAGAGACTTTGTATCCAATATGGATCTGCAAGATCTCACAATGACCAGAAAAAATATACACTTGATCCCTACCCTCTTTGAGATCCATGAATCAATTAGCTAGATTCTTAGTTACTGACCTATGTTTGGGGAAACATAACAACTGGGTCCAAATAGGGTTGGATAAAAAGGACTCAGATCATTTTCTTGTGTGCCTTGCTTCAAATGTCCAAGACTGGTGGCAAAAACCTCTAAAATTATAAGACACCTGGCTGCTGAACAAGGACTACAACATCCTGGTGACAAGACTGTGGAACAATAATGGACTACATGGATATGTCAGCTATAGAATTAAGGAGAAACTCAAAGCAGTAAAAGCAAGTATTAGAGTGTAGAATAAAGAAACCCCAAGAGATATAAGAAAGGAGCAGATGAAGTTGCATTCGGGACTGAACAAGATGGAACTCCTAGTTGAACAATCTAATGCAAACACCACCACCAAAACACCACATGCTAACACTCAGAGAAAGAGTGGCCTCAGCCACTAAAACCCTGAGCAACATCCTTTACCAAAAGTTCAGGATTGACTTGTTGCAACAAGGTGATGCCAACTCAACCTACTTCCACATATGGATCAATAATAATAGGTGGAAGAATGACATTAATGGGATATGGGATGGAAATGTATGGCTGGAAGAGTTTGAGGCAGTCAAGTAGTGCTTTAGAAAGCACTTTGCCAATAGGTATACATAAGTATCATGTACCAGACACACGGTTGCAAACATGACCTTCACTACACCCTCCATCACTTCCAAGAAACTACTACAAGTACAATTCTCTGAACCAGAAATCATGGAAGTGATAAACTACTGCGGGAGTAACAAAAGCCCATGACCGGATGGAATGAATTTTAAATTCATTAAACATTTTCTACACATTATGAAGCCTGACATATGTCTAATGTTGTCTGAATTTTACAGGTACTGAAAACTTTCCATAGGCAGCAATGTTGCCCTCATTACTCTCATTGCCAAAAAGTGTAAACCTCTGGTGGTAGAAGATTATAGACCAATTACACTTATTGGAGCAATGCCAAAAATATTGCCCAAGTCCAGGCAAATAGATTAGGTGGAGTTCTTGATGCCTAAATTTTTGAGGATCAGATGGTCTTCATCAGGGTAGAAGGCTTCTTGATGGTGTCATGGTGGCCAATGAAGTGGTGGATGAGGCTAAGAAGCTAAAAAAAATAGGCCATAATCTTCAAAGTGGATTTCGAGAAGGCCTTTGATACCTTGAATTGGAATTACTTGTTTAACGTCATGGCTAAGTTGGACTTCCCTACTTGCTAGATAAAGTGGATCAAGTCCTTGTTGGAGTCACCATCTACCTCAATCTTACTCAATGGTGATCCCAAAAAAGAATTCTACCGTACTAGAGAACTTAGACATGGCGATCCACTATCCCCCTTTCTGTTTCTTATTGCATCAGAGGGACTGTCGAATATGGTGAGTAAAGCAGTAGAGCTTCAGATGTTCATAGCTCTGCAGGCCTGTAGATGATTATGATCAAACAGTGGGTTAAACTTGCGGATGATACAGTCTTTTTTGGCCAAGCTTCTTGGATCACTATCAAAGTCTTCAAAATATCTTACAAAATTTTGCGCTTATTTCATGGCTGCATATAAACTATAAGAAAAGTCAGCTGATTGGGGTGAACGTGCCACACCAAACACTAGTGGAAATGGCAGCTCACATTGGTTGTCATCGTGGATCCATTTCCTTTAGATTGCAAATGGAGCTGGAAGAGTCCTCATTGACAATTCTTTTATCTTTGTGCTAATAATGGAATATAGCAAAATGACTCTATTAAATTCTGGTGCTTCTATTTTTTGAAGTTGTTGGAACTCAATACATCAAATGATGCAATGCATATTGGGTCGCAACGAAAATGGCCTCTTTGTATAATTACAAGGGTAACACCGCATACATCTGACCCCCAGACCCCACCTTAGTTGAGAATATACTAGGTACGTTGTGGATTTTGGCTTGCCATTGGGGCCAACCCATAGAAATCTCAAACATGGAGTCATGTTCTGGAAAAAATCAGTAAAAGGTTGGCCTCTTGGGATCACATGTTTATATCGATAGGTGGAAAGCTGATTCTGTTAACTGTATTGCCCTTCCATCTCACTATTTTGGATTCTACAAAGCCCCTTCTTCAATGATCAAACAACTGTCTAAAAGCATGGGATTTTTCTTCTAGGGGAGCAAAACTGAGAAAAGGAAAAGGTGTTGGGTCTCTTGGAAAAAAATAACAACTCCTCAAAATAGGGGAGGCTGAGGGGTGAGAGATCTCACGGCCTTCAATGATGCTATACTTGGTAAATGGGGGAATGACTTCTCTTGGGTGAGCAAAATCTAGCATATGACATAATTAAATCCAAGTATGCAGTGGAAGGGAGCATAGGGAATCCGTAGGAACTACATAAATCAGACCAACGGAACTTTGGACAAAGAGAAAAAAGAAGAGCAAGATCATATGCTTCTAAGTGATGGTTTGGACTGCAGTGAGAACACCAGAATTTGGGTGGGTGATGGTGAAGGCATAAAATTTTGGCTGGATAAATGGCAGCAAAACGCAGCCCTTGCATATAGACACCCATTGTTATACAGAAATGCATTGAACAAGGATGTAACTTGGCAAACTCAGAACGATGAGAAAGAGATAGCTTGATTTGGGAGTGGAACTGGAGGAGAAACCTAAGAGGTAATGAACCTTATGACTTATGTAATCTAACCCACTCCTTGCAAGATATTCCTCCCATACAATATAAGAAGGACAGGTACACATTTGGTGGCTACATTGTTGGATCATACAAAGTCAGTGTAGCCTATAGGCAGATTACCCTAAGAATTGCATCAATATTCACAGATGCTATAATACAGTTACTTCAAAGAGTATGGATCAGGTTTGTGTCAAAAAATGTCAGTATCTTGTCATGGAAACTAATACAGAATGCCCTACCTACAAAGGCTAGCTTGCAAGTCAGACAGATCATCCATGAAGAATAGGATATCAGTTGTACCTTATGCCGCATGGCTGAAGAAACAGCTTACCATCTCTTCCAGACATGCAATGTCACCAAAAGGTTTGGGAGGCAGTACAAGAATGTCTATTCAACGAGGGTGCTCTCCCAAACAGTTCTGCTAATCCTTTATCTCTATTAACATGGAAACTGTTGGTCCTCACAAGGAAGCTTGGGCATCAGTTTGGTTTGCTATGACCTGGATCCTATGGAAGCGCATAAACAATTATCACTTTATAGGAGTGGAACCTAACACACTGCACGTACTCCATACCATACAAAGAACAACATGGTAGTGGTTAAAGGCAGCAAGAGGGGTTAATCTATTCCCATACTCCATGTATGATTGGATGTTGCATCCAACATCTTGTATGACCTTCTCCACATACAGAGCAGCTCCAACCTTGGTACACCAGAGATTGATCAGCTAATGCTAGCATAATCTGAGACACCAGATGTACTCCACAATAATTCATTACATCTGAATGCTGGCAGTTTGCTGATTGAGGGTTTAAGTCACACATGTCATGGACAATTCCTCTTAATTGAGATGATTTGGACTCCTAACAGGATACTCTCCTCCTCAAAGACAAATTAGATCCAATAGAGCAGTTGAAAAGAAATCCTACCTAGTCTTGGCTGAGATCAAAGAGATCAATGAGACTACTCCCCTACAATATGACGGATTGGTTACATCTTCACCCTGTCCGCCCTTCACTACTTAGAAATGGGTTTCACATTACTATCAATGACTATTCAGGCTATCAAGCAAGCAGGCTGAGTTGTGTACCAATCCTAATGATTGATAAGTTGGCAGTCATGACTCTTGTATGCTTCAGAACAATATGTGCAGGCTGAGTTGAGCAAATCGTAGTTATGACTCCTTCAAAAGGCTGAAAAGTTGATGCTTTTACTGCAAGCTGAAATATTTACTACAACTGGATTTGATAAGTTGACAATAATGAGGCTTGTAAAGGCATGTACCAACAATGTTGCATTGACCTCATTCCTAGAGTATATGAAAGTCAGGCGGGTGATGATTGAAGCTGGGTCTGAGGGATATGTTTAGGTGCTTTTTGAGACACAGTCCAAGTTTTCCTAGGGGATGTTGAGCTCCACGGATTTCTTTTCTTTCTTCTCTTTTCTTTTCTTTTATGTACTTTCTATTTTCTTCTTAGTGAATTTTAGCATAACAAAAAAAAACATATATCAAGGTCAATAATTTCATCTTCCTAGTAGATTTTATCATTCATGACATGGAGGAAGATCGCGATCATTTATGGAAGACCATTCTTGGCTACTAGAGGAGCATTGATTGATGCCCAAATAGGTGACCTTGTGCTGCATGTTAAAGAAGAAGAAGTCAAGTTCAATGTGTTTCAATCCATGAAACACCCTGACCGTTGGGAGAATTGTTCAAGCATTGATTCCACTGATCACATGGCCTTTGAAGGATATGAATATCATCGAGATGATCTGAAAATTGTTTGGTGAGTGAAAATCCCACCATCTTGGAGGAGCCTTTGGTTAAGGAGTGTGCCCAATGGCTAAGCACTTTGAAGATTCGGGAGAAAGACCAGCCTCAAGTGAGCTCCAATGAGAAAACACCAACCATGGAGTTGAAACCCTTGACACAAACTTGCAATATGCATTGTTGGGCAAGGCAAACACTTTGTCATTCATAATTTCAAGCACTTTGAATTGGCTGGAGGAAGATTGTTTATTGAGAGTGTTTTGGGAGAACAAATGTGCCATTGGGAGGACTCTAGTTAACATAAAAGGTATTAATACATCCTTACACATACAAAAGATTTTATTGGAAGAAGGTAGCAAACCCTCCATAGTTGCTCAACGACGATTGAACCAAGTGATGAAAGAAGTGGTGAGAACGGAGATTTTTAAGTGGTTGGATGTTGGGGTTGTGTACCCCATTTCTGATAGCAGTTATATAAGCCTGATTCAATGTTTCTCCACGAAAAGGAGGTATGACTGTGTAAGCTATTGATAACAATGAGTTGATTCCCAAAACAATAGTCAAGTGTTGGAAAATCTGCATGGATTAGAAAATGTTGAATAAGGCCACAAGGAAGGATTGTGTTGGGGCTAGTATTGTTATAATACTAGGGGCAATACAATCAATTGCGTTCATGGACGCTAGAATGACACCCGATAGGTTATCTCACACAAAATCTCAGGAATGAACTCAAAAAACTAAAACCTTTGGATATTATTGAAGTATTCCTGTTGGGTGCATTAAAATACCGAGGGATGGTTGAGGCATTTATAGCCTAAGGCCCTCAACGCTCGGCCCCAAATTATCGGATGCAGCCGAATGGTCCTTGGACATTTTCCGTGATCCGAAAAGAGTGGCTCATTCAATCTCTTTATGGAATAGAATTGTCTTGGTCCAAAATGGGACCAACGGTACCTTGCGCGTGTTGAAGTATAGTATCACGTGTTTGCCCATGACATGTCCATGGATCGGGACTTTGGCCGAGACATACTATAGGCTACCACAAACTAACCCCTAAAAACTAGGAAGCAACTATTGGTCCAAACCATGGCCCATGTGTTCGAGTTGTTTAGGTACAAATTTGGTATCAACGTGCTCACAAGGACCTTACAAGTTTTTTGGATTCACTTCAATCAAAATGGCATGACAAATTTGAAACTTGTCTAGGACAACGCAAATGTTGCTCCATCGACCTAGATAGTTTGCCCGTCATGACTTGTAGTTGTCTTTGTTCTGAGCCATCCTCCAATTTTCTCAAGCGATTGGTGATTTTCTTTGTGCGATATCTGTTCCTACTCCTTAGGAGGTGTTATGACTTGTTAATTCGAAATTGGCACGAGTAAAACATTAAAGAAAATAGAATCATGCGAATGTGTCTTTATCGGCCGTTGTGCGTATCATAAGCCAATCTCCGCGTGCCATCCATCAATTCTCTCGAGCAGTTGGAAATGTGCCCAAAGCATTCTCTTCCCTTTGTCCTTAGCCTTCCTTCTCCGTTGATGGTAGGCTAATGATTCATGATTGCTTAATCCATGACGTTCGGAGTTGAAGGTGGCTTGGGTGGTTTGGATGCTCCTACATCATTCACCCCTAGTTGGAAAGAACTCAACCCCGAGTTCGAGTAGTGAAGGCTCATCTATCATGGTACTTTGGCTAGTTGCAACCAAGCCCGATTGTTGGCTTTGATGTGCATCTTGCATGTGGGTTCCCAAACTTTCCCTTTCTCTGTCGTCCGTGTCGAGCCTTCCATCAATGTAGGTCATGATTGTTGAGACATCTCCCATGTCACAGGTCGGTAAGCTTTTTTGCATCCCCCTTGGTGTTGTGAGTTATCCATGACTAGGTGGTTCCATGGTTTGGATGGTGCATGAAGTCGTTTGAATGGTGGGACAATAGGCAACGGGCCCTATTTTGTGGCTTCCACTTTACTTGACCGGTTGTTCCACTATTTGTGCGATGTTGCACCCCATCATTGGCCTGTGACACTTGGTCATTCCTCTCAGCTGGCAAAAGGCATGTGTGATGCCTTTTTGCAAGTCATGTCTTCCGGATGTAACGGCCAAGGCTACCCGAATGTATCATTTGATTGATTTGGGACAAGGTGTTGCCTTGGTGTTGTTTCACTCTGAATGCTTTGGAGCCAAGTTTTGGCACTTAACTTGTCTAATTGTGGTTTGTCTTTCCGATGCTTGAAGTAATCGTTGGATTCAACAAACTAGGCATATTCCTCGAACAAGCGCAAACATCCATGGCCTACCACTTTTGCCACCAAGTCTAATGCCTTGGGTTTGTTCTGTAATATTGTCGGTTGATGAACCCTTACCTTAGGACATTGTGCATTCCATGTACCCAGGGACGTCCCTAACTCCTACTCATTGATGTCTTGCATGGTCCGTTTAGGCTATCTATCAAGGAACCAAAGCAAGGAAAGTGGAACCACTTCTTTCTTCTCGGCCGATGGGTGCACCATCTTCCTTGGGGTCGGGGCTAGAACTATCTTCTTTCCTTCGAAGCCAGAGGAATGTGTATTCTTTCGTCCATCATGGACCACACTTCGATCATACTGCCACAGTCTTCCGAGGAGAAGGGTACAAGCATTCATTTGGCCACATCACACCACACCTTGTCAAAGTACTTTTTTCCAATTGAGAAGGACAAAATACAATGGCAATTTACCGCGACCGTGTTCTCCTTATTGATCCAAGACATAGTTTACAGATTGGGGTATGGCTCGGTCTTCAGCTAGAACTTGTGTACAGCCCACTCAGGCACCACATTTCCGCGACTTTCCCAATCAACGATCAAATTGCATACCTTGCTCCCTATGGCATAAGTGGTCTTGAAGATGTTTGTTCACAACCAATCATCCTTAGCCTAATCCTTGGGGGCTAATAGAGTCTTCCTGACCACAAAGTTTTCATGGCCATCGCCTTGCAAGATGTCACCTTCCTCCTAATCGTACACCAGATTGTCCTTTTCTTGGTACTCACGATGATCCTAGATCGTCAAGTTTTTTTGTTTTTTTTTGGATCAGCTAAGTTTTTATAAATATATGTAATATAAGTTTATTTACAATAATAGGAAGGAAAAACAAAAAAAAAGGAGAAAACAAAAAGAATATGAAAGTAAACATCTAAGACCATTAGAGGTACTCCACTAGTTGGTATCTTGATTTGAGTTGTATGCCATGCCTTCCCTTCGTACCCTCCAGCATAACTAAGGGTGATTTGGTACATGGCTCACCCAGCGTCATAGTAGATCACAAAGCATTTCAGCATTCAGATAATCGCCATCATCCATTCTTCACCAAAGCATAACATCATGACTGTCAACTTATCAATTCCCTTTTTTGGTAGGGATATTGGTACACAACTTATTTATGTTTGATGAGCTATTCCTGTATTGTTTATAGGATACTCTAGTTGGTCATGGAAGCATATTAGATCAATTTCAAGAAATAACTAGGGAGCATCCTTATCATGGACTGAAGATTCCCTTCTCTTCCTAACATCCTTGTATTGAAATGGCAGTTGGCTTCTTTCTCTTGTTTCTCATAAAGACTTATGTGGTATCGCTCATCTGGTTTTAATATAATCTGAACTTGAATTGTGAACCAGACAATGAGCAATTAATATAAAGACTCAGCATTGAGCCAAGTTATGTGTTTGAATCTGTAGTTGTGTATTATTTTGAATTTTCATCTCTCCCTGTCCTTGTACCGAGATGAAACAAATAGCATTAAGAGCATCAAGTAAGGTTTTTGGGGGTGGGGGGGACTTATCCTTTGCATGGCATTAGTTTGCTTTTGTGTAATGTTAAGGTCCTCGCCAACAACTTCCTTAAAAACCTTGAGTACAGTAGCTCTATCCTTCTAACAGTGATACCTGTTACAGTTCCTTTGAGGTGTGGACCCAATGAGACTTTGTGGCTGAAGTATTTCAACTAAACTGCATCAAGGTTGCAGTTTGTAACATCCAGTCATCTAGAGAGTAGGGAAAATGGCCAGGTTTTTTCTTGGCTTTGATCCTCAACCAAGTGTTTCTTTGAATGGCTTGTACTTCATCCTCTATGTTTATTTTCCTCCCTTCCAAATGTGTTATGTTCCTCAGCTTCAAGACTTGACAATTAAATGAGATCCATATAGCCTTCTATGCTTCCAGATTGGTGGCTGTTGGTTTACTAGAGCAGACTTGAAGGAGGTTTGGTACATCTTGTGTGTTACCCTCTTCTGTGCAAGCCACCTTTGGATTCCATATGATGAGCAAACTTTATACCTAATAAATGCAAACTATTTGAATTTGATTTGGTTCAATAAGGATGATGGGACACACCTTTTATACATGTTTTCCTTCTTTTGTAGACACAAGTCATTTATTACTCTTTGATACAAAATGAAGAGAAACAACACCAAAAGCAGAGGTTTTGCCCCAATTATCCAAGATGTGACACCAAATCCTGATTCCATGATTATGCAAGGTGATATGTTATGCCACACTTGTTAGTTGGACGAATGTCCCTTGTACTGTACTGGAAGATTTCACGAGAAGCTATTGAATTTGTATTAAAGGAAAAAATCAACACAAAGAAAGTAGCAAAGCACGAGATTGTTCAAGAATAGAGGATTTTGAGTCACCATCTCGCAGCTATAATCCAATTATTTTGTTGCCTTGTGATGAACTCAATATTGTGTGTTTGTAGACCGGCTCGTGCGTGAAGCATGAGCTAAACCTTTAAATCTAGGGGAGCGATGTAACCCTTAAACAACTCGTGGAGATTATGGAATGTTTACTGTGTTTAGTTGTCTTTATACTGTTTGATCCTGTTGTTCACTCATTTATTTATGTCTGATTAACATGATTAAATGCAGTAAGCGTAATGGGAGGTCAAGAGACACAAGTTATGTTAGGCATAGTAAGGTCCACATCGGTTGTTATGGCATGAGAATACCTATAGAATTGGCGTTATTGTGTGAGGATCACTTGAGAGTAATGTCTTCGGTTTATTTGTATGTGACATCGAGAGATGCTCATCTGTAAACCAGTGAAGGATGCTTACAGCTCAAGAGAGATAAGGGTATAAGATAGGAGAATTTGGTAGGCATAATATGACAATTAACTAATGACTAATCAGGTTATAAATCTACCCGATGGACTTAAGTCGTGAAGTTGCAATCCCCCTGGACATCTCAAACCTCTGTATTATATCTATCTTCGTTCCACTGCATTTTTATTATCTTTGTTCATTGCGTTATTTGTAGTTAATGACTAGAGTAGTATCAATATCAAGTCAGTTTTATTTTGTTTAAATTGCATAAAACTTGTGAATGTTAGTGATTGTTTATCACAATCCCTGAGGTTCGACATCCTATTCATTACTTTATTACTTATGCAACATGTACACTTGCACCAAAAAGTGCATCCTATATGTATTCATCGCCATGCCATATAGAAAATGTTATATTACAGGACTTAAATAGATGATTGAAGTTTCTTGACCTGTTTGACATAGGATGAAGTTAATGTCCTGATCATATGGGGTGATCCCTCTATTTTGTAGTGTTGTTCTCACTGGCAACGCTTGCAGTATGTATTTCCATGACGGTTTTATTTGCTTCTTTGGTGAGAACTTATTCCAAAGGCAAGTCAGTTGGTCAGTTTCTTCTGTTGGTAGTACCTAATAAGATTCATCCACTTGGTGTTGGTATGCTGAGCTAACTGAGTAACATCCATCGTTGCAACCTTGAAAGTATAATGGTCAATCCCTCTTATAGTTGGAACTTTATCCAAATCTTATGACATAGTCGCCTTTCCACTATGTCAAGTTTTGTTTCCTGTATACTGATGAAGTCCACCTTTTGATGTCAAATCAGCTCCTTCACTTTCTTTCTCTGGTCTCCCCCACAAGCCCTGTAACATTGTAGGTTATCCACTTCATGGGGGTCATGTTCCTTGTCTGTCATGCATCTTTAGCTTATCTCAGGTTTGCCCTTTTCCAAATGACTTAACTTTACAGGGCTATTCATCGTGGCTAGCTGATGGCTAGTTTCTTCAGTGTCGTGGATGGAAATGGCCTCAAAAGTATACTAAATTATACTACACAAGCTAAGTGATAGCAAGTGGAGAGCTCAGGGTCGAATCCACATAGAAAGGTAGTGAAATCTGAACTACTCTCGCCTTGATTTTGTTGCTGTCAAAAATCAAAACTGATGGGGAGAATTGTGATCAATTAAATACATAAACTATAACTAATGAACTAAGGATGAAATATAGATGAAATATGAAGAGAGTAACACACTTCTGCTGATCGTAAATCTATGAGATCATGCATAAAACAAACTGGATCATGGATGCACTTATCTTGTTTTTCAATGATACTTAATGTGTGGTTTTCAAACCACTGCTCTGTTATTTCAGTCCTAACTCTTTAACCAGGTGCTTAACATATTCACTCCATACTCAGAGCCATATTAAGACCAATGAAGCTTCATTAAGTGTGTGAATCTAAGAGCTCTAATCGAAACTCTTTCCTCTACGCATATGATTTTAGTTACTCTTTCAAAGAAATAGACTAACTGCCGTATTTGATTGAGGAAGTTGCTATCTTATAAGGCTTATATGAACTAACTATCCCTCTAAATCCGCACTAGCTGATGGTTTGGTTTTTATCAGGTTAGACGGTAAATCTAAAAAAACAAAAACAGAAACATCCACAAATGTTTCTACAAACTGAAAACCAATACCATTGTCTTGTTTTTCTGAACTTACACCTCACCAACTTGTTTAGGCATTCTCACGACATCAGATCAGCAGAAGAATGAGAGATCTAGCTGAGCATAGCTGAGAACAACAAAAAAATATCAACAACATCATGGAACAAAATCTGCTCCTCTTTGTTGCAGAAATTCTGCACCTTGTCTTTCTGATTTTTCTTAAGGAAGAGTACACGGTTTGTTTCTTCCTAACTCGATCTCACCTATTATCACCCCTCTCTCCTATATATCGAAAACTGGTCAAAACAGATAAAGAAAATATAGATAACTAATCCCTTGAAAGTTGGGATTACTTTGTCAATGGATAAGGAAACTTTCCAATTTGTCAATGGATAATGAGTTTTTTCTTCAGATTTCTCTTGAACGTGGCACATATATCTCTGTCTGTAAGTTGTGTAGCAGCACGTGAAAGGAAACTCCTTAAGACTTCTAGAGAAAATTGTGATCTTCAACCAACACCAGAACTGCCAAAAATGTTTTTTTCTGCGCTGCAGGCTAGTTGAGTTGATCACTTCCCGATTTTTTCTAATCTTCTGGTCAGATGAAATTCATGTATCATAGCTTTTGACGTGTACCTAAGATGCATGTGAACATTTTGCTTCAGGTAGATCATGCTAAATCACTCTGATGTGCTTATGAGAGTCCATGGAAAACGCTTCAGGATCATCTTGGCTCTGCTGCTCTTTTTCTATTTTTTTGGCAAACTGATTTTTTGTTGCTGCTATTTTGCAGCTTTTGATCGTGATAAAATGGGCTCAGATCATCTGTACTTAAGTGATAATTGCCCTGAGTTTGTGTTCTTGATCATTAGATTCAGCTAGAGCAATAGATGTCTTGAACTTTGAAGCATGAGCACTTGACATCCATTCTCTTTCTTCTTCTTGTTGTTGCATTTGTTCTTCTTCTTCTTGAAGCTTGTAGATTGACAAAATTTTAAGGACCATACAAGGGTGCAACAATCCTATCTAAAATATTACATAATGAAGAGATAAATGCAACGATTCATGCATCATTAGCATGCTTCAAAAGTGCTCTATCAAATTCCCCACACTTGCTTTTTGCTAGTCCCTAAATCCATGAAGTACCATATTTATGAAAATAAAGGGATAGTAAAATTCAAGAAAAGAAGAGAAAGGAAAAGAATAAAGGATGACAAGGTGCAACCCAAGCACAAAATTTTTTTAGTGCACTCCCTTTTAGTGTAGGGCTATAGGGTCCTAAATCCCCCACACTAATCAAGTGTTGCTCCCTCATTAAGATAAGTTTTAGGAAATCACCAAAAATCTAAACAAAGAAATAGACTTAGAACTTTTACGTAAGGTAAGGATTTCTACCTTTATCCTCTAGTGCTTTCCTCCTCAATTGAACCAAACCAACCTAGCCCATAAAAACCTCTTTTCTCTCCCTTGTATAATCAATGACAAGATCAGAATAAGCCTAAACTTATCATCAGTTTTGCCTTGGATCCCTAAAAGGTTTTCATGTGAGCTTCACTCTTTCTTTCCTTTCTAATTTTTTTAAGCCTCTAAATTTTTGCCATGATCTAGAACCATGCTGAGGAAAAAATGCTTTTCTTCTCTTTTTTTTTTTGGTGCCATATGGTCTTTTGTACCATGGATCCACTTATCACAAGTCAACCACCTTCCCCCACACTTATTTATAACCGAGTCGCTCAATCCAGGCAAGTTGCTAAAACAGTATGCATATTGAGAGATCTTCTAGAATAAATAAGTTAGGGGTGGGTGGCATCACAAGTGAGTAGTATCATGTGTAAGTAAAATGCTTTGAATTTCTCAAATGTCTTGACAGTAGAATGACAAGTTAGGCCTTATATGGAGTTGATGGATTGAAATGACAAATTAAGCTCTAACTCGTGTTCAAGGCAGTGTAGTGGGTGTTTTGTATAACAAATGTTGTATTCTAAGATGTGAAAATGTGATGCACAAACATCTGATTGTGTGATATATCCGTGGGTGTAGAGTTAAGATAGAAAATCAGCCCATGACTTAGGTAGTTTCAACTGCCAAACCAGTCAGAAAGAAGAGATAAAGGATTACTTCGAGTGTGGTCTGGTTAGCAGAGAACAAATGAGAATTGTCATGGGATTGATTAAGTGGCAGAGCTCTGATGTTTTTGTACTGTTCCTGCAAAAAGCATTATTAATCAAAACTCTTAGAAGTTATGTCATTGTTGGAAACTAAGGCAATGAATGAATTAATAGAATCGTTATAAATATCATCCAAATCCATAATGCAAAAACCATGTTTGTATGAGCCGTGACCAAACACATCATCACCGTACTCAATTTTTAATCAACTACGACGAAAATTAAATGAAAAATCTATTTATAGCAAAGAAACAACTGAAACTGAAAAACAGCGGACTCCCGGCACATAGATTGTGTCGTGTGACAGCAATGTGTTCCTGCTACGAAGCTAGAGCCTCTAGGTGCCAATACCGATTACATCCTCTTCACTGTCGCTCCCCAATGTTACACTTCGTGTTCCGGCGCCACAAGGATGAACCTCGACAAATCCATCACAGTCATTCACTATGTGCTGGGACGCTCTTGAATCAACAATCCATTTAGAAAAATAGTTAGCAACTAATGCATGGGAGCAGATGCATAATTTTGGGGTTATTTGAAGAGTAAGGTACCTTTTTAGGCTCGAAACAGTCCCGATAATAGTGACATTTCTTTCCACATTTATAGCACTTCACACGCATCATATTATTGGGGCCATTAGTCTTGGGTTGTTTAATGATTTTCTGTCTTTGAACAATTTTATGAGTCTTATTTGCTGAATTACCAAATTTATTATTTCTCTTAGGGTTTCTCCCCTGAGTAGTAAGAACTTTGGCAGGGGTGCAGAAGCTTGCAGGTTCTCATCTTCAGGCTCAAGATGCTTGGATATGTCAGTGAATGTCTTGATGTTCACGTCATGATTCATCAAACTTTTGAAGGGAGTCCAATGTCTGTCTTCCCTTTCATCAGGTAGTGAACGGATCACATTATTCACCAGTTTCAACTCGGAAATATCGATCATGCCAGCCTTTAGATCTCCAAGTTTAGTACTCATAATGCGGAGGTGTTCAAGTACAGGTTGACTCCAATCAATCTTGTACTGAAGCCAATTTAGGTGCAAGGCACAAAGCCTTGTGGTGATGTTTGGTCGTATTTCTCCTTGAGTTTGTCCCATATGGACTTAGCTGTGGGTTCTATATCGTACGTGTCAATCAAGTCGTCATGCATACAGTACAACATAGCATAGCATGCACTACGATTCTTCTTGGCCCATGCTTCGTAGGTTGGTAAGGTTTTTTCGGGTTCTTCCATGATTATATGCTCAAGAACGTCTTTCTCGTGCAGGAGATACTGAATCTTCCTAGACCATATGTCATAGTTTAATCCAGTTAACTTATCACTGCAAGAGAGCTCGTTTATCATATTAGGGGGTGCCATTTCTGTAAGTATATTTTAAGAAGGACATTAGGCACAATTTTAAAATTAGATTCTCTGTGAAATTTTTTGGATTATGTTATACGTTCAAAACTTTTGCTAGGCTCATAATCATCACGTCCTTCATAACCAAAAAATTTCTAGGAAAATCTAACTTTCACGTATTGAAACAAATTCAAGCAAAAAACACATAGTAACACATTCAGCCAAATAGATTGGCACATTTTTTTTTGATAAGTAAGTTATGATTTTATTATAATTTTTTAAACAGAATACAGATACAATTTGAATAAGATTATCCCATGTGGTTAATCCTATAGCACTACCAAAGTATGAATATCATGGTGGGAAAAACTTGCTGACACACAATTTGGGATGTCTGATCCAATCTGCTATAGTGATCAATGTCTGCGACTTCTCAAATGCCGTGTGCCAATATCACGTGTGAACTTGAATTTTTTCCACAACCGACTCAACTACAAATTTTTTTGCTTGAATCTTACCTCATTATGAACGTTCCATAATGTCCATGCTGTACAATGCCAAATGGACTTCCAAAGCTTGCTCACTGAACGGTGCGGAGTTATCCCCATGTGTGCCTGAAAGTGTGTTAAGGGTAGAAAGTGACCAACGTACTCGTACCCCAACCAACTATATATGTTAGCTCAAACAACATAAGAGCGGTCACAAGAACAAAAGAGATGCAAAACTTCTTCAAGCTTGGTCTCGCAAAAGGAGCATATGCGTTCTTGCTCCGAGAGGTTGATACCTCGGATCAAGAGGTTATCCGATGTGGGTAATCTAAATTGCAGCAATTTCCAACAAAATGCCGAAACTTTAAATGGTGACTCAGACCCCCAAATAGGAGCTAACGATGGTGCTGCTGGTAATATCACCACACGGTCGGAAATCATGGCCTGATATCCGCCACATGCTGTGTATTTTCCGGAGCCCGGATTGGTCCATACCCACCTATTAGGTTCATCAGATGGGAAATATATGTCAAGCTCCAGCTCGATGTTATGTAGTAATGTTATCTCCCTTCGGCTTAGAGCCTTACGACAACTCCACAATATACACCAACACCCATCTTCATTTCTCCACTTATCCGACACCAAAATCCCCTTATTGGCTGCTTTGGAATATAAGCGCCAATCTCGACAAGAGAGTTTTCCGGTCCCAAGCCAATCATCTTCCAAAAAATGGGTTCTTGTTCCATCCCCCCTCACCCTATGTAATCGATCTCCAAACCAACCATCATGGCAAATTATTTTCTTTAGGTCTCTCCACCATCGTGAACTCAAGCGTGCATCATATAGATCATCCCAATATGCACAAGGTAAATGATTACCAAAATATTTCGTAGTGATCAGATTTCGCCAGAGGGAAGAATTTTCATTTTTCAAGCGCCAACCCAACTTCGCCAACAAAGAAATATTAAAAATACCAAGGTGTAACAAACCAAGACCTCCCTCCGACTTACTACGGCACATAACATCCCAGCTTATCCATGGTATTGAACGGGCCGACTCCGTCCGGGACTTCCACAAAAAGTTACGACATATTCCAATCATTTCCTAGATGATAGATTTCGACGCCTTGTATAAAGAAAAATGATACACGTGCATACTAGTGAGGACACTTTTAATCAATGTTACGTACCCTCTAAATGATAAATAAGAATTCTCCCACGAAGCAGTCTTATTTTTCATAGACAAAGTGAGGTCCGCCCAAGTAGAGCATGCCCATGGATTGCACCCTACTGGAAGGCCAAGATAATTAAATGGGACCGATAGTAACGAGCAATGAAGAATGTCCGCACATTGCATCTGTAGTTCCAGAGACATATTAAGGCATAAGATGCTACTTTTTTATAAATTTATGCGTAACCCCGAAATTAATTAATATAAACGTAGAACACCTTTCATAATTTGCACATTAGATATGTCTCCCTCACCAAAGAATAATGTATCATCCGCGTATAGTGAGTGGGTGTAAATAAAATCACCACATCTAATACCTCGGAGCCCTGCATATAATGCCGCTTGCTTGAGGAGTAAGTTTAATCCTTCCGTAGCAATCACAAATAATAATGGGGATAATGGGTCGCCCTGGAGTAATCCTCTCTCAAAATTAAAGATACCAGTCGGAACCCCATTGACGATAACTGTGCCTGAAAAAGTGGTAACACAAGACTTTATCCATCCAATCCATTTTTGACAAAATCCCATAGACCGCATCATTGAGAAAAGATAT
>JAOWBN010037795.1:0-10060 GCA_028565015.1 Pinguicula moranensis | reverse complement strand
ATAGCCATACACCAACTCAATGTGAACCCCAAAACAAAACCAGTCCAACAAAAAAAAAGACTCTTCGATTCTGAACAAAACCAAATCATCCGGGAAGATTTACAAAAACTTCTCCATGCTAGGTACATGGAAAAGATTCAATACTCGGAGTGGTTCTCTAATGTAGTAGTCGTCCCAAAATCTGAAGAAAAATGGAGGTTATGTGTCGAATTCATCGACCTCAACAAAAATTGCATAAAGGATCCGTATCCCTTACCACCCATCGATAAAATCGTCAATTCCACCGCAGGATGCAAACTACTAAGCATGATGAACGTCTTCCAGGGATACCATCAGATATTCTTAGCAACAAAGGATATATTAAAAACCACCTTCATCACGGAGGATGGTATTTATTCCTAGCAACTACAAAGTCATGCCGTTCGGACTAAAGAATGTTGGGGCAACCTATCAAAGAACGATCAACAAGATTTTCCGAAATCAAATAGGCGACACCATGGAAGCATACGTAGGCGACATACTGGTAAAAAGTAAAATGGTCGATGATCACGTAACTCACCTCAGTGAAACCTTTGAAGTCATGTGGCGATACTAGCTAAAAATCAACCCTACAAAATGCACCTTTGGAGTTAGAAACGGTAGATTCCTAGGATACATGGTATCTGAAAAAGGAATAGAGGCAAACCCGGACAAAATTACAGCCATTCTCAACATGACCCCTCAACGAAACTTTAAAGAGGTTCAATCTCTCACCGGAAAGATGGCCTCCTTTGGGCACTTCATCTCCCGACTTGGAAAAAAAGGACTCCCATTCTTCAAAGTAGCCGCCAAAGAAAGAGTTTTGAATGGACAGAGGATTGCTCCCGAGTTTTTCAAATCCTGAAGGACTACCTGGAGTCTCCTCAAATTCTAGCAAACCAAGAAACCTTGTTTGTGTACCTGCTAATCTCCGAAGAATCAGTTAGCGCGATCCTAGCACGAAAGACAATAACACACATCGGCCCGTCTATTATGTTAGCAAAATCCTACACAATGCGAAATAAGATACTTAGAAATCAAAAAATTTGCTTTGGCCTTGATAATGGAAGCAACACGATTACGCCCGTATTTTTTGTCACACCCTATTGTTGTGCTTACTAACCAACCAATGCGGCAGATCTTGTCCAAACCTTATGCTTTAGGGTGCATTGTAAAATGGGCAATTGAATTAAGTGAACACGATATCACATATAAATTACGCGACTCCCAGAATGCCCAAGTACTTGCTGACTTAATTGCAAAAGTCACACGAATGTCCGACAAAAACCATGGACACTTCACACAGACAGTTCAGCCACGTCCAACAATGGAGGAATCAGAATTGTACTACAAAGGGACGGAGGAGAGACCCTCAGAATCACAACCCTCCTAAATTTTCCCTTCACTAATAATACTGTCGAGTACGAAGCTTTAATCCTGGGACTTGAAGTGTCCATCCAACGGAGAGTCAAATCCCTGCTTACACTGATTCCTAGTTAGTATTCAAACAATACTCCGGGACATACGAGGCTCACTAAACAACGATGCTCTAATACTTGAAAAACTCAGTGAACTCACCCAAGATTTCTTACACTCTGAATTACACAAAATCCCACAATCTAAGAATATAAAAGTTGATACCTTATCCAAACTCGCCTTCCCACTTAGAAACAGAAGATAAAGAAACAATTCAAGTAATGGTCTAGAAAAACTCCGCAATTGGGCAACCTCACTTGGACACCACTGTCATGACTCTAGAGTACTTTAACTGGATGATACCCCTACTAGAATACCTGAAAGAAGGAATATTAACCCCAAACAAACTAGAAGCTAACCAATTACGACTCCGAGCCTTCAGATTTACTCTCGTAGATGGCAAACTATACAAGCATAGTTTCGAAGGACCATTCCTTCGGTGCATCGTACAACCCCTCTTGGAAGAGCTACACAAAGAAGAAGGTGCAAACCATATTGAAGGAAGAGCCTTGGTCACTAAAACTCATCTCCACAGCTTCTATTGGCCTACCATGCTGCAAGACGCCATCAATCATGTCCACTACTGCAAAGAATGCCAGAAATATGGAATCCGGTCCACCCCTCCCCAGACACCCATGATCGGGATATCCACAACTTGTCCCTTTGACACTTGGGGAATAGATATCATCGGCCCACTTTCTCCGACCCCTGGATAGAGACAATTCATCATCATTGCCGCATAATACTTTACCAAATGGGCCAAAGCCAAGGCCGTAGCAATTATCACCGAGAAAAAAGTAATCTATTTCCTTTGGAGGAACATAGTATGCCGATTTGGAGCTCCTCGGGTACTAATATCAGATGATGGAACACAATTTAGAGGAGCAAAGGTTACCGAATGGTGTAGAATTCTGCAAATCCACACAAATTTACATCCGCATACCATCCCCTGACCAACGGACTGGTAGAAGCTCTAAACAAGATAATACAACTAGGACTGAAAAAGAAGCTGACAGACCACAAAGGAAACTAGGCCGATGAAATATGTGGCGTCCTATGGTCTTATCGAACCACAGTCACCAACTCCACTGGAAATACTCCATTCGCTCTAACATATGGTTCAGAGCCCATCTCAATAACCGACATAAGTTACAGAGCCTACCGTGTCACCACTTATGATCCTCAGGAAAACTAGAAAGGACTCCTCACGGACCTGGAACTCCTAGAAGAAGTTAGAAATCAAGCCCAACGAAAACTTCTAAAACACCAAAACCAGTTCCGAAATCGGGCCACCCCTAAAAGGATGAAGGAAGAACTACAAGAAGGCGATTTGGTATTGAAAAAGGTTATGGCTCCCCAGGATCGCAGAAAACCCAAACCTACCTGGGAAGGACCATATCGCCTCACCCAAAAAACTTCCAGATGGAGCCAACAGGTTAGCCACCTTTGAAGGAAAACCCTAGTCCATTCATGGAATCAGGACTATTTGAAGAAATTTTATGAGAAATAAAGATATTCTCACAAGATATATATATATATATATATATACATGTACAAAAAAAATGCGTACTCTTCATAACATGAGAACCGACCAAGAAAACATACGTACTCGTCATAACATGAGAACGCGCCAAGAAAAAAAGACGTACTCATCATAACACGAGAATGCGCCAAGAAAAATAGACGTACTCGTCATAACATGAGAATGCACCAAGAAAAAAGACGTACTCATCATAACACGAGAACGTGCCAAGAAAAAAAGACGTACTCGTCATAAGGCGAGGACACTCCAAAAGGACATACTCGTCATAACACAAGGATGTGCCGAAAAGACGTACTTATAATAACACGAGTACGCGCTAGGAAAGATGTATTCGTAAACACAACTGTTAAAATCTCATCCCGTGAGCATCTTGTGCATCAAGGATGATGATCTCATTCTAACACACGAAATGTTGTCCGAATACTCGGAATAACCATCACGTTTGTCGCCAAGCACCTCGGACGACCATCATCCCATAATGGCGACTGTCGCCCTGAACGACTCCCGCATTTGATGCGCAAAGTGGTGCTAGCCACCGAACCTCCGTACATAAATGCACGAGACAGTCGTTGCTCCCTCCGCACGACACACACCACAAGACCATCCGATAGACACAACCCAAACTAGGGATACAAGCGGACAAACAAAGCACTATCAAAGATAACACGATACATAACACTTGGGAAATCCTCATATAACAAAGTACCATGGAGATACAACTACAAGACAACCAAGGAAATCTAACAGTACCATACGGTCCTCATCCCGTCAAACACACCAACGGAGGAGCAACTTTTTAGATGATTACAAAATACACCAACAGAGGGACAACTTTCTAGCCGATTTACAAAATGCACCCAAGATCAAGACATTCTTGGGGCTACCAAAGGTAAAATTACAAGAGGAAGGAGAACTCATCGACTACTGGGGAACAATCCCAAAGTAAATCCTCCATGAAACGAGTCAAAGCCGCTTCCGCCGCACGACTAGCCACTAGGCGATGAAAAAAAGCCGACCCCATAAAACGCCTCAGAATAGTTTTTGCATGCCCCAACTGCCAAAGTTTTCAAAGGAGGTCAGTCCACTACATTGCAAAGTCACTGCCTCGTAAAGGTCGCCCCAGCGGTCCAGCTGTTGAGATAGAGAAAGGTTAGAATTCTCCAGACGCTAAACCTGGGCCTCCATGCGAGAAATCAAAGAAGACATATGGCCCTGTGCCTCGAATAGATGCTGAATCGCCGCTGCATGCCCCCTTTCTGAGACCTCCATCACGGATCTTACTCTGTCGACCCAGGTCCTCACCTCCTGCTTACAGTGTCCCAGAAGGACCTATACTCATCCTCACGGCTGCCCAGATGGACCTAGTTCTCCCCACGCCATACGAATAAGGGATCACCGGACACCTCTCCCAACCAACCAAAATGTATAATCGAGCCCGAGGAGTATCCGTCCATAATCACGCGCAAATTGCCGTAAACAAAAGTGTTCTCACCTAAAAAGAAATGACGATATAGGCACAATATTACAAAAATACCGCGCAAAATCAATTTGATCCCCGACAGAAAATAAAAAACTGAAGACCTTATACCTCGCTTTCCTACACAAACAGAAAAAGTAACACAAGAAAAAAAACTCACCTTGACCCTCCATTGATGCTGAGAATTTTTGACAAAGAAAGCCATAGAATGAAGATTGGATGGAAGAGAATGTCCTTGACATACCGGGTTTAAAAAAAAACACCTTTGCGTTAAGAAGAAACGACGGCCTAACACCATTCGGCACTTGGTAAGCATCGGCGAGCAGTGGAAAAAGTAAGCTCGGAGAATGGTAAGATTACTGTCCGACTTTCCCAGGGGAGGGTGAATGTGATAGGGCGTTCACCTAACGTGCACCCAAATCCTTGAACCCGATTATCCACCACAAATGACACTCTTTTGCCGTATAAGCCCATTCCCAGCAGCACGACCCAGATGGATATAAGAACTGACTTTGTAAAATCCAAAATAGCCCACCTACCAGACAGCCCAATGGAAGAAGAAAAAACCCAATTGAATTGCTTATTTTTAATCCTATAAAACTAGAAGAGTATTGAGTTCTCAAAGTAAGTATTGTGCACTCCAAGTATGAGAGAGGCAATGAAGTTAGGACAAATGTCCTCCATTCCATCCTTTCTTTTTTCTATAAAAGGGGAGTGTCTTGTGAGCCCTAGGAAAAAAAAAAAAAAAAAGAGCACCTTGGGGGAGAAAGAAAAGAGGCCGAGAGTTTTTGGATTGGAAAAATAAAAGAAAGAATTGTACTTGAATTATTGGAGATATTTGAGAAAAAAGAGAGATTCAACGAGGTTTGGTCCAAGTAGAATTTGGCCCTCAAATACGGCCCTTGATTCTGAAAATTGCTTATTCTCCCAAAAAGCTCAATTCTCAATTTTTTCCAACAAAAGGGGCCACGACCCCCCTTTTATTATTATCCTTATATCTTCATAGAATATTATTTTTCCCATTCTAATTTTTGACTTGAGGTCGGCTATATAAAAATATTATTCCTAGTAGGTCAAAATTCAACCATATCAAAAATATACATCCGTATGAGGAGATTAAATTTTGGTAGCTAAATGAGAGTCAAGACTTCGATATTCTGGATCTGGACTAGTGTTCCTCCACCCTTGAACAGTGTAGCTATTATTCAATATGGATGATTTCATTGTGTGAAAGAAGTGAGGCGTCAACTAAAACAAAGTTTTTTTCGGGTAATTAAACTATTTGATTAGAAAAAATGCCAAGTGGCCTGATAATACAATGAAATACAAAGGGGCCCCCTGCTCACAACATGCGAGCATGGGGCCAGGAATAGAGGATGACTACTCCTGCGTTATCATAAAGCTGACGCTTTTGCTAACATTGCGAGGCGCTTTGCCTCCCGTTTGCTCATTTCTATTTTTTATGGTGTAGATGCCAATTCCCTATAGTAATTAGCTATTTTTTTAAGTTGTTCCTGTTGTTTTTATGCATTTTCTAGCACTAACATCTTTTTTCCATTGTGATTTTTTTGATTCTGGGCCTGTTCATTTTTTGGTGGTGTGCGAAGCCCATTCAGAGGCCCAACTATCAATCCACGGCCCAGGCACCCATCATCTTCTTTGGATTCTTCATCCGACCCTTCATTCACGACGAGGCCTACCTCCAAAGGAAGCCTATCTGTTTCTTCATTCTCGACCTCGGGCATATTGAAATCTAAATTCCTTCTTCCCACAATTCTCGGCAAGTATTGAGACCTACGCCAATTCTCAGCTTGATGCGACAGTGACAATACTGTGTCAGTTGTTGCCTCAGCTTCTTCACTGTATAGCAGTTTCTCGTCTCAAGGATTGATCTCCGTCTCCGGCCTTCAGTCCTTTGCCTCGTCTCCATCGACTCGAGAATCCAATGTACGACTGAAATATCGCTATTGAGCAGGACTGCAAGGGCCAAATCTCCATCCTTCTGCATCATCTTTCTTGCCTCCAAAACTGGACTGCGCGTTAGCTCCGATTGGTGGTCTTCATCTCCATCCACCCCCATTTGGTCAGGTGCTCCGGCTGTACACCCATATCCTGGCACAAACTTCCTTCCCTTCCCTGAGTCAACCTTCTCCGCCTCTTTTGGCTGCCCGTGATGACCTTCATCTTTTGTTTGTTTAGGTGTCGGCCATCCCCACAGAGAACTTCTTCTCGACCACACTTCCTGGTCACACGTTTCCTCCACGGCCTGGACAACAAACTTCTCTGTCTCCGTATCAATTTCTAGTACTAGGTGGAGTAGACGATTTTCCGACGTTCGAATTTTGATGCGGCCGTATTGCATTTCACTTTTATTCAACATTTTCCGGTCGATAGATAAAAGAGTACCTAAATGAGATGCAACCTCCTCAAAGAATTCCTTATACCAGCAATGTAAGGTTGTTACCTAGATCAGTACCCAAGCCGATCGCGCAAGATTTTTTTTTGCCAACTGCCACGGCCGGAGAGCACAAAGACCTAGCTTCTCAGTCATGCTCAAATCGTTCATTAGTCATTGCTGGTCTTAAGAATTTTGAAGGCACACTAACACTTCCCCTCCCTCCATTCTTGCAGCAGAACTGCCTGAGAGTCTTGCCGCATTCAATTCTTTGCTCAACGTATTGAGGTTTAGTGTTGAAGCCAAAAATCCAACAAGGCACAGTTTTAGCCACTACGTTGCACTTGGGTTCGGCTTGAAAGGGATGGACAGAATTGCACTACCTGGCTGTTGGGCCTTCATTTGGTTGTCTCTGTCCCCCAGTGAACTGTTCAGCTACCGGAGGTCGCGCTTCAATTACCCTCAAGCAATAAGAGCCGACCCAGATGGCATTCAACTTCTCTAACATCTTCGGTCCGGCTGAGTTCTTTGCAAATCAAACAAAACCAAAGCGCTCACTTGTTTCCGTTTTCTATTTCGGAGTGTGCACGTCGGTCACCTGTCAAAATGGAGAGAAAGCTACTCACATTTCCTCTATTTGCCACTGTGGAGGGAGGTTCTTTACATTGTAAGAAGCAAATGTTGCTCGGATTTTCTCTATATATGTAGATAAGGGCCTGCGTTGTGATGAATCTGGGAGGTCTTCTTGAACCACAAATTCAGGATCTAACACTCAATATACACACATATATTGTTATACAATGAGTTATATAAGTCTCTAAAAGTTGTGGTGATATGGACTTCCATAGAGGGTGGTCAATTGAGCACCTCTAAAGGAGATTACCTAGAAGGAACTTTGAAAAAGCTCTAAGAATGTATAACTTTCTCCTTACTCTTGTGTTAAAGCTATATAAATCAGCATGGATCCTTGGTTAAGAACTCTTTAAATTTTGATTATGTGCACACTCATTTTACGCTTCCGCTCACAACTCATTTTTCATGACACGCTAATGTAACCATGAGTTCCTTCATCAAGTTATGACACTAACATAGCAAATTGCAAGCAAGGTTTGATGCAATTAAATTCCTCTCAAAATCACACCTTTGGGGCTTCGAAATAGAATACCAACAATGATCAAGTTAGCCCACATAGGAGTGATTATCCTAGAGGACGATATGGCATGCGAATTGTGCTCACAATTGAGGAAACGACTATACACTTATTCATAATTTGTGCGGTGACAATGGATCTTTGGTAATCTATATTCAACATCCACGAGCAGCCGCACATCAACTTTATCACCCACTTGAGCCTCAATTGGAAGAGCAGCAATGCACATCTCTAATCGACTTTGTGATTATAAATGATCTGGAAAATCTGGAGGTGGAGGAACCGACTTCCTCTTTGAAAACCCAAAAATCACAGTAGGAGAGGATGACGGTATCATAATTATATTGTAAGTGAATACGTGGATTCGGATTGGCAATTGGTGCACAATGGAAGCCCTGCTGGCCTTGGCTTGATGAAGGTTGCACAATCTAGGATTTGCCGACGACTTTCAGCTCTGAAGTCGTTTATTCAGTTGAATTATATTTTCTGTTACAATGAGAAATAGATAGATTGATCGATGGGCCAGTTGTAAAAAATAAGAGGTAGGGGCCTCTCATTTTTTGGCTTGATAAAATAAATTTCCCTTACCTAAAAAAGAAAAATAATGATTCAAATCTTTTACCAAAAGGTAAACCATTTCATTCAGATCTGATAACTATTTTAATGGTATCAGTCTCATATTAAAACGAAAGAAATGGGGAGTGTTTGTGAGACAATAGTATAAGCCTGGCCAAACAAATGATAACCTATGCTATGGTGCAAAGCCAAAACATCATGAAATCAAGTCTCAACATCTCTTGTCAGATGAAACTTGAAGTGGTGTATTAGTGTTAGAACTAAAAATATCCCATAATGAAAATACATAAACCTAACATGGCATATAATGGTGCAAAAACTATTAATAATTGACTTTGTGCTAACCAATAGATTCCAAATTTCGTGATTTATAGATATTTATATCTCAATAAGCATAGAGATCAAAACATGATCTCTATTTTACTCATCTAAAATTGTATAACCAACGGAAATCTAGTGTTGAAGACTTAGGCCACACGAAAATATACTTCCATATGCGGAGATTGAATTTGGGTAGTTTAAATGAGAGTCATGACTTTGATATTCTGGTACAGTGTTGCTCCACCCGTAAACATTGTTTGTGCATGAGCTATTTATTCAATATGGATGATTTCGTTGTATGAAGAAGTGCGTCGTCCATACCAATATGGATGATTTCGTTGTATGAGAAGTGTGCCGTCCCTCCTTGTGTTCGTGGGTACCCCTGGAGGGCTGCCAAAAATTTTATTTTTTAATTTTAGTTATTTAATTTAGGATTTTTTGAATTGAGTATTTTTATTTTAAACTTTTTTTCGGCATCTGTCAATGATAATATTGATAATTTTGATTTAACGTTTTTTTTAATTGAATTTCTATTTAACTATTATTGCCTCAATTCTATTTTATAAATTTGTTTATATGTTTTTCATTTTTGTTTAATAAATATGCTTTACTTATGTAAATCTGTTTTGAGAAATATTTATATAAACCACTTAGGTAGTATAAATAAATTAAATAATATAAATAAATTATGTAGTTTTTATTTTTTCATTATTTGAGCTGAAAAAAATATTATTTGTTATAAATTTTGTGCAAGTAAATTATTTTATAGCTATCTAAAAAATGTTTATTGCTCCCTTAAAAAAAATTATTTTCCCCTCTAAATTTTTTTGATATGCCCCTCTTAAAAAAAATTTGGCCCACATTCATTTTTTTTTCTAAGTTCGTCGTTACTCTATCCTTAACTAAAAACAAAGTAAACTATACCCCTGTTTTGCGCAGCCTTCTTAAAATTATAATCCAATTATAATCACCTTTTTTCTAAAAATAACTCTTCATTTTTTCAAAAAAAGTTATTATAATCCAATTATAAGCATAAGAGGCTCGGCGCAAAATACCCCTTATGTATTTTGCAACAGTTGTTGTCATGTTGACAGTTTCTAATGC
>JAOWBN010037784.1:0-10060 GCA_028565015.1 Pinguicula moranensis | reverse complement strand
TGTATGCTTAACACACACTTATGTTTACGCTTTCGCACAAATTTTGTATCATGACACGTAGTATAGCTTTCGGAGATTTGGTCGAGTTTTATTCCTATTACAACTATAAAACTAGAAGATAATTACCAGGAAAGAAATAACTCTATCTAAAATACCTTGGATAAGGAAAAAGACTCTTTCGGATAATTATTTGTAAGGAAACTTCCTTATCCATGATATTTCTTTTATAAATTTCAGTTGGACTTCATTTTCAATGTGGATTCATCATGGGCTTGGGTTTGGACCATATTAATGCACCGAGTTTCCTCAATTGGGCCATGGGGTCCAAATGTTCTAAATGACATTTTCTAAGCCCACATCTTCTCAATCGTTCCATTTAAGGACTCATTGAACTTCTTAGCCCTCCTTCTTGTGTTTGACCCATATATCATCCTCAGACTCCTTATTCGTCTAAGACACCTTGTTTGATTAAGACTCTTTGTTGGATTAGGACTCCTTGATGGAATAGTATTTCTTGTCGATTTAGAACTCCTTGTTGAGATAGGAATAACTCCGAGGTTGCTACTCCTTCGGGGATTAGGACTCTTTTGGATATGCTACCCTAAAAATGTGTCTTGGGACATAAACACCTCAAACATCTTCATCAAACACATTCACAAATTTGATCTTGTAGTTCGTATCTAAGATTGCATCATACTCTCCCTCTTGAAAATGATTTGTCCTCAAATCTGGTTCTACACCAAACTGAATTTCATTAGTACTACTAAAACTCATGTAATCACTATACTTACCTTGTAAGCCCAGTTTGGAATATGCCTCTCTCCAAAGTAGGATAGTTGAAACGTCATTTAACATTATTCCAATGAAACAACATCCAATATTCCATTTCAAACACTATTATCTTGAATCCCACACTGGCTTGACGACCAACATGTATCGTGTTATTTTTAATGATCATTTGCTCATTCTCATGAAAGAGCTTTGTCTTTCTTTTGCAACCTAAGCACACGTACTCTCAAGGATAAAAAAGTTAATTTCACTTGCAGCAAGGGCTTAAATACCCAAGTAGTAGAAAATAATGATCTCTCCCCCTTTTTTTGTGCAAAAGTGGAGAAAGAATAGACAATACAAAGATAAAGATACACCCAACATATCCGTAGAGCTCAATCTTCTTGTCCAACTTGAAACTGCAGTCATCACCGGCATGACGACCACACTCTAGAATGGGGTCAAATCAACATTGATCCAAACTTATAGCTTCTCAGCCTCAATCATTTTTTTCTTACAGGAGTTAACTTGAGGTTTGCTCAGCTTAGCCTGCATCTTATGACATACATGAGTCATTATTGTCAACATATCAATCACTAGGATTGGTACACAGCTCAGCTTGCTTGCCTAATAGCCTGATTAGTTGCGGGATTGTTCTATGATCCCCATATCTAAGTAATGAGAACCAGCTAGGATGAAAGGTAGTATCCAATCTGTCATGTTATATTGTTGGCTCTTCATCCCTGTAGTGAAGCTCTTGATGTCATGGTTATCAACCTATCAACCCCAAGTGATACTGGGAGTTGGTGCACTGTCAATATGATCATGTGTTCATCCCTAATCAGAGTCTGTACTTGCTGGAATTCCTCATAGTTTTGTTCCTGTTCTTTTTGCTTCTATGCTCAGCCATGTGTTTCTCTAGATTGCTTGCATAATATCCTTTGTATGGATATCTACCCCTTCAAGTGAGATTTGTTCCTTGATTTCCAGATTTTCCATATCAAGGATATCCGGATGGATTTCCATGCATCCACGTTTGTGCCTGAAAGTTTAGATGTAATGAAGTCCATCAGAGATGGAACAAGGTGCAATTAATTCCTGTACCTTTCCACAAAGTTTCCCCAAAATAATTCAAACACTGTGCTTGCTTCCAGGTAATAATCCATGGTATGTCATGCAATCCAAATTCATTAAAGAACAATTCGAACATGTGTGATTTACCAACGAATACTAAGTGATATATAATGCAATGATCATGCATGTCATCTAGAGTCATTTAAATCACGTATAAGTAAACACAATCCATGCAATTGAACTCCAAATGTTTATCACATGTCCATGCATCAAACTTAATATAAAAATAGATTCTAAGGGATGCGCAACGACATGCTGAATTCCTAACATTGTGATAATCTCAACATGCTCTATTAAACTTTTACCATGTACTTTAAGCAACAAGAATGCATCATGATGCAACTCAAAACATGGAAGTATATCCTTGATTTTAAAATCATGGTATTCTCTTTTCTTGATGTAATCACAATTAACAAATGTAGTATCAATCATGAGAAGCAGTTCACACTTTGAAAGTTTTGGCATATGAATTCATTCCCATGAAACTGAAATTTATTATGCCTTCCAATTATCATTCTTTTGCATGGATAAAACACAAAAACAATATGAATTTCTAGCAAACAACTCAGTTTTGTTTTCAAAAGCATGTGAGTTCAATTTCACAAAAGAATTCATATGCACATTCAATGAAGAAATTTGTGAGGAACGACTAGCTACATTCAATGCTCTTTCCCTAGTTATAAGCTTATTAAACAACATATGTGCATCTCCAAAATCAAATCCCTTGGCATAACAATCTTGGAGGTACTCAAAATCATGCAATTGTGTATTTACACAGGAAAATAACTCATGCAATAACTTCTTAGGCATGTATAAGAAATCGTGGGGCATATAGTAGTCTCAAAACACCATATTTCCATATTCATCTAATACCTTACCAAAATCAAAACCTTGTGCATAGTAATCTTGCAAATGTTCACAATCAAGCATTGGTGTAACTCTAATAAGGAACGTGGAAGAGTACCTTAAGAACGATGCACCTTTCACCTTAGCTTCCTTACCTAGATCTGCACACGGTTTCATGCACTCACGCACATGCCTCCTCTCAAACAATCCATCTTCTTGCAATTGAAGCACTATGATCACCTCGTATTTGCTCCTATGCAAGCCATGGTCTTTATCAAAGTCCCAAACCACGAACTCAATAGGGTGTTCAATCCCCTAGATGGAAAGTAAACTACAAGCTTCTGTTCTTCAGATTCCTGCAAAAATAATTTGTCTCGGTGAGGCACCGACGAGTTTGTTAGTAGATAACAAAACCTCTTTATATGTAAATACAATCAAAGGTTCAAAAGGAATCGAAAATCTTTCATCCTCATTTTTTTGTACCATAAATATTTCACTCTTTCTTTCATTTTGTTTTTTCTCACTTTTTTACTCGAATTTTCTCTCAAGGCCTCTTTTTCTCTCATATTTTCATCATTCTCAATCTCTCTTTCTTTTTCTCTCATATTTTCATTACTCTCAACCTCTCTTACTTTTTCTCGCTTTTCACTCACAATTACAATTTCATAATATAGGCCTTGCACAATGAGACCGTGTTGAACTTTTATAATTTGCACTTTTTCTAATTGAATATTGCAAATACTCTCAAGAGGTGGTACATACTTCATTGGTCGTATGGCATCAATGCCTTTCACCTAAAGAACGTGTGTTACTTCAACGACTTGAACCTTCTCTTGCTGAATTTCACTAACAATTTCAGATGATGTTACCTTGTTTGATATTGGTGTGGTACCAATGCTTCTCTTCTTCCTCCAAGGCTTCTTTTTGAACATCCAACACTATCTCCTTACCATTTGAACATTGAATAAAGGTGTGTCTCCATCCTTGGAATGTGGGGCACCTAATATTACGACCACGAATTCTATGTGGTGTAGAATTACCAGGAGAGGTGACATTTGCGGACTCAACCTTCTTGTATACCGCTTGTGAAGTATTTTCTCATGGAGGTCCATTGAAGACGTGTTTTCTTCAGTGTCGTGGCTAGTAAACTTGCTCAAGGTTATCCTGAATCACAAAACACAAGCTTAAGACTAGCAAGTGGAATGTACAGGTTCGAATCCACAGAGAAAGAGTATGTGTGCTACACTGACTTAGGCTTGCCTCTGGTGTGATCAAAACTCGAGTAAAATGGGGGAATGGTTTTAAACAAAAACTTAGATTGCTAAAAACGAACTAGAGATGAAATATGGATGAAAATATGAGACAGAAACGTACTTTTGTTGATCTTTAGTCCATGAGAGGTAACCTAGGAAGCAAGAGGATCATAGGTGTGTTCTAAGACATTTTCTTGGTACTTAATGTGTGATCTTTCAACCACTGCTTCTCTCCCTGCGATCTTGACTCCCTAACCGGGTAATCAATCTCCAAACTCAATCATTAGAGCAGCATTAGGATTAGAAAAGCTCATTAAGAGTGTGAATCTAAGAGTTCTAACCGAATCATCAGATTTCTACACTATGGTTTTATGTTGCTTTAGTTATGAAATGGGCTGACCACCTCTTTTAATAGGTAAAGTTACTATCATGTAAGGTTTAGTAAACTAACCAAATCCCTAAATCCCCACTAGCTACTTATTCAATCCCTATTAAACTAGATGACTAATCTAAACTACTGAGAATGAAAACATTCACATGTATCTACGAACTTAAAACCAATACCATTGTCTTGTTTTGGATCTGTACCCTCACCCACGCTTCCAGGTAGCCTCGGGACTTGTAGATCAACAACAAACCAGCAGAGAAGGCCATGAAAATCCAGCAGTTCTGCTGGAACTTTTTATTGAACGAGAGAGACTTTTTTTGCTATTTTTCGAGAGGAAGTTACAAGAGTTTTTCAAGAATGAATGCCAGATAGGTCTCCCTTAATCCTCCCCTCAAATATATATCAATTCGGCAACTACTTAACGAATTTAGATAAACTAAAAAGAGTAACAAATCCCTTGAAACTAGGGACTGCTTTGACCGTGAGGGAGGGTGTTGATTCCGAGTGATTGTTGCCAATTTTTACTCCATACTTTCCTTGATCATAGCCTATACATATTTATCTATAAAAATATGCATCAACACATGCAAAGAAATATCTGATAGCTCGTGGAAAACCCGCGATCTTCAACAGAACTCATAACTGTCACAAGCTTTTGGTTGTCTGAATTCCATGTATCAGAGCTTCAGTGTGTACCGGAGGTGCTTGTGAAGACTAGGCATGCATTGGATCAGGTTGGATCACGTTGTTGTACATATGACAGCTTTTGCAAAATGCTTCATGATCGACTGCTAAGACTGCTCTGTTTCTTACTCTGCAGATGAACTTGCTGCTTCTTGTTTCCTGTATATATGCCCATAGTTAACATTGGTACAAATCATAAGTCTTTGAATGATATAAGTCCTGAGTTTGTACTTCGATCATAGAAGCATCATAGAATCAGCAGGATCAACACAACAGTTCTGAACTTTGGAACGAGAGCATTCATGCCAATAAGTTTTGAGGTTTTTTGGCCTTATTGCATTTTATCTTTCCCATGGAGCTTTAGGGTTACTATTGGTGGCAGTCTTGCATAGTAGGTAATGTGACCTTTTTAGCTGAAATCTCCGGACCATACAAGGCTTCAGACTAAACACTGCATAATGTTAGATGAAAAAGCAGCAACTCATGCCTTGTTAGCATGATCACAATTGCTTCTATCATCCCTTTCGTGCTTTAGATGATCCTTTCATGACCAACCTTTCGGTTTCATCAGGCATGCTCGTCTTTCCCTCCATCCTTGCTAACATTTTCATCAGCTCCATGTAGATTGCATTAAGCTCATTAGCATCAAATGAATTAACCATGTTTTTGTCTTTGCTCGACATATGGTACTAGCATAAAAAGGTTAGTAAAAATACTCACCACTCCCTCACGTGTATGTACTCAAAGATACTCAAGTATTCGTGTATCACAAAATTTCCCTTTTACCCTCTCTTGAACCTCATCACTCTATGTTTTACCTCTCAAGTATTCTTAGTATGATTTTAACCAACTTCAACTCAAATCCCTTATCAAGACAAATGAGTGTAACGATTGGAACTTGATTTAAGGTTGACAATTATACAAAGGTACAGAACGTGAATATGTGGATCTCGAATTTGAGGATGAAAGGACTTAACTCGTGATTGAAATTTTGAACAAATAGACTTCAGCAACTCAAAACAACTCAATTGAAATAGATATCTTGTTGATTGTAACAACTTTCGATGAAACAATATTTTAGGCCTTGAAATCTTTTTTTTACTCGGCTTTGCTGTAGCTTTTGAATTGAAATATTTTTTTTGAAAACCAATAAGGTTACAACTAGAAAATTGAATAACAAGAACAAAAATAAAGGATAAATTATCAAACAATTTTAAGTCTCAAATCTATAAAGACCTAAGCAACTTGAACGTTGAATGATAGGGAAAACACCCTAACCTAGCTCTGATATGAATCTTTGCCAAACTTGTGGCAAAAACCCACACCCAATTCGATGATTCAAAAGAATCGATCAAACGGACAAATTTGTTGCACTCTACACATGAACACAACTTGTGTCAACCAACAAAAAGTCACAAAAATTATAATCGAAAGCACCACCAAATAATCCCATGAAGATAACTTGTATCAACCAAAAATTAAAGATAAGATCTTTGATGGAATGATGCCACTTGACTTGATTTGAAAAGATGAGTCAAAAATGGTCTAAAGCCAACAGAGAATACAATTTCAAAAATACGTAAAAATGTAATTTTCATAAACAAAACTTCTTAAAAATTCTCAAAGGTCGAGCCCCCCCTTATGTATAGGTTAAGAAGTCGAGTTTTATTCCTATTACAACTCTAAAACAAGAAGATAATTGCTAGGAAAGAAATAACTCTATCTAGAAGGTAAATAACTCTATTTAAAGAATGTTGGATAAGAAGAATGTCTCTTTGGATAATTGTTTGCAACGAAACTTCCTTGTCCAAGAGATTCCTTTTATAAATTTCGAAACGTCTTCAATTAAACTTCATTTTTAATGTGGATTCATATGGGCTTGGGCTTGGAACATATTAATGGGCCGAGTTTCCTCTGACATAAGATTCAAATGTTCTACATTTCTTAGCGCCCACATCTCCTTGATCATTCCATTTAAGTCCCCCTTGAACTTCTTAGTCGTCATTCTTGTGTTTGGCCCATATATCATCCTCAGACTCCTTATGCGTCTAGGACTCTTTGTTGGAATAGAACTCATTGTTGGAATCGGATTCCTTACCGAGTTAGAACTCTTTGTTGATCTAGGAATTCCTCCGGAGTTAGGACTTCTTTTGGGATTAGAACTCTTTTGAATTTACCATGCTACCCACAAAATGTGACTTAGGCATTGAATACCTCAAAAACTTCATCGGCCGCGTTCGAAGATTTGATCTTGTAGCTTGTACATAAGATTGCATCAAGATGCATCAATTCCAAGTAATGCGTTTGTTGGTGAAGAGATGCGTCCATTCCAAGGGGTGCGTCCATTGGTGAAGAGGTGTAACCTTTCATGAAGGGATGCATCCGTTGTGAAGCGAGGCGTTGGTTTGATTGAGTGCCTCAGTTTGAAGGTATGTGCCCTCTCAAAGTTGTGCCTAGAACATGCCCCGTATACCACACACTTAATGAAGTGGAATTGTGGCTTGTTGGATACAAAGTGTTTGTCCCTTGAGCCATCCACCTCGGCCAATCATCCCTTGATGAAACCCAGGAGCCCATTCTTGAACTTCTTAGCTCGAGTTCTAGTGATTGGACCACTTGGCCAAGTTAGTGGATCCTTCCTTAGCTTGGACCCTTGTGGTGCAGCTTCTTCTACACTTTCTTTAGCTTGTAGCCTTATGATTGGGCCCATATAGCAGGCTCAATGCGTCTTGTGTTGTCTCGGCTACTTGGAATGCAATAGGAATTACTTCATATTGCAATCATGGAATTATATTGATGTTTGATTTCATATCCAATACATAATATAAACAAAGAAGGCAAATATAAATTCTATTCAATGGACAATTTGTCATTTTATTGTTCAATACATGGCTTATATGGCATCAAGTCTAACAAAACTAGCAACAAAGATCTTGGAAATTTAAGTTGTGAACTAATGCATCACATTCCATCAACTTGTTCATTTTTCATCAAAGGAAAGCTCAAATTCCTACCCACTATGTCACAAATTTTGAATTCAACAAGAAAGTATACATTGTAAGCAGTGAAATCCAAATTCAAGATCATTAATCAAGAAACGTCGATCCAAAATTGTTTTAACAAGGATGGAATAACTCACACAAGGTCTATAATTCGTAAAATCACTACAAAGTTTGAATGCAAGAGACAAGGAAAGTTGCCAAATTTTATCCAATTATTAAATTCTTGTGATAGTTTGAGGGACCACTGCATAGAAAAATCATCAAATGTTTGTAAAGAAGGCCAAATTAATATCAAAATGCAAGATTGAAGTAGAATTCCAAATGTGGACTAGGATTTTCTCAAATTTACTTTAATCCATCATGAAATCCAAGTGAAAATATGATGGCAAGGGTTTATCTAGTATGGGGATGGATGGCGCATGGGATTTCAGTGTCTGGATAGTTGGAGAGTAAGATTCCGGCCAATGGTGGTCAAAGAGGATCAAGGAGAAGAGAGGTAGAGGGGTGCTCATCAAAAACTTTGAGAATTAGGGTGGGAGAAGGCCACTTCTTTTAAATGAACCCCCTTTCTAGTTTATTAATTATATATAATTGTTAAGTTGGCTGCCCGTAAGGTAGGGCGGGTGCCTCAAAGCCATCACCAAAAAAAATTGTTAAGTTGGAAGGCGACCGCCCAACCTGGAAAGCAGTGGTTACCGATGTACAATGGAAAAGCTGGCATAGATATCCAACTAAAAATGTTGTCTTTTCCAAAATTGAAGTTGGGGAGTGAGGATGGGAATGGATCATCAAATATGATAGGGATGCTCATCGTCTGCGCGGGAATGAGAAAAGGTGGGAGACAAATGTGTTAAATAGTAGTATCAGAAAAGTGAAGCCTCTCTAGCTCTTCTTTCATTCACAACTTCATGAAATTGTCAGACACATGGAAATCTTAGCATGTACTTGCAGTGGTTTTATCTTTTCTAGTGACAACAAATCTATAGCTCTATATCTGCAATGTGTGCTGATTAATAATTGGAATGTGAGTATATCTGATGTTGCTATCTGAATGGAAGTTAACTAGGCATATAGAAATGTGTTCATGCTTTGGTACTAGTTGCATCATCTACCTGGTTCCGTGTTGCATAAAGGACTCACTAACATCTCATGGTTGTATGCATATATTTCATTGTTTTTGTGCATTCTGACAGATCCAAAGGAAGAGTCAATGGTGTGGAGGGGACAATACCAAGAAGACTCTGACTGTATGACTTAGCAAATTCCTGGAGGACTTATGGAGAAGGTACAGAGTTGGAACCTACAACGACATTAACTGAGGAAGTTCTTCCATTCATAATGGAGGAAAGGATACAGTGTAGTAATCAGCATCAAGGCAGGGATGTCTCTGTTGTAGTACTACACCATCCTCACTCACATGTCATAAGTGCACTGCCGCACCACACTCCAAGAACATGTGTGGTAACAGGTAATGAAAATTGAACATGAATTGAGGCAAAGGAACCTGAAATTGAGGTAACTACTTACCATCTATTCTGACTGGAAATAACAGGAAGCATTCTCCTACTTGGACGGTAATCATGTATTCTAGCAATGCTTATATTACAGATTTTATGTAGTGGGCTTCTGTGAGGTACAGGTGCATACAGGTGCAATAGGAAGAACATGACCGAGATCTGCCTTTCTGGCAGGGAGAAATCTTACATTACACATGATGCAAAAGGGACAAATCCACTAGTCGGTTAGCTCATGGTTTGAAAGATCGCACCACTCTCAATCTCCGGAGCTCTCAGGCACGTAGGCAGAGCTGTGTACCAACTCTAAACCGTATTCTAACGGACATAGGTGAGCTATGTACCATCCATAGGATGATAAGTTGACAGAGACGAACCTTGTCAAGGAGATACGACTGACTTGATAAGATGACAGTAAAGACTCCTGCAGCCAGTACTCTACAGGTTATAGGCGAATTGTGTACCATCCAT